>SWLB01000123.1:0-49069 GCA_011114355.1 Carex littledalei | reverse complement strand
TTTTGTCTAGTTCATGTAAACCTTTTTATTTTCTACCAACTTCTCCTGAACAACTCTACCATCAAGTGTTTAATGTACAATACGTAAGTTACTAGTTAGCATTACTGAATAATGCAAAAGAAATATAATATTTGGTGGAGCTAGGCTACAATGCAATGCATTAACACAAAACTCAGTGCAATATTTTCAGATTTCACTCTCTAATGTCTGAATGGGTGACTTGAGCTTTTCAATTGTGATCAATATATTAAAATCTTGGAACTAAACTCCATATTTTATCAGTATTTGCTATTTATGGATGAACGATAAAATGGTTATATGGAATAGTCATGACTAAATACTGCTCAAAATTGCTAGACAAACTTTTCAAATAAGCAATGCAGTCATGATTATCAAGAGCTATATTTTTTAAATGATTCGAGTCATTGAGTATCATCTCACTGTAAATCTATCAATTCAATACTCCTTTATACCACTTTTTTTCTCTCACCAAGAATATAATTAATTAATCTGAAAAGAATATAAAACTTGGTTCCCTCCATATGTAGATCACATTTCACAGCTTAAAGTGTTCACTTGGATGCCCAAACGAAAGATATGAACGCCTAGCACCCAGGGTATTGTGCTGAGTGTAGCACCGTAGCGTAGTTTATATTAGTATTCAGGTATTCCATAAATAATAATACCAATGCCTCCCGGACTTAGGATTGTCACGCCCCAAACTAGGTCCTACATAGGGTGCAGCACATCCTGCTACGTATTTAAACCAGTTGTAGAGAAACTGGATTTCACATGTATGATACACCTTTTTAATTTTTTTTTAACTACTAATTCTCGAATTTAATCATATTACCACAACTGAATGTTTGATGGACTGTAAAAGTGGTATATCTTTTTTAGTGACTCTTTATTGCTTTTTAGAATATAAGTGGTGAGGTCAATGTTGTGAAGAAAAAAAATATTATCAGGCATCTTCTCTTCTTTTGTTCTTATAGGCCAGCACACTTCCAATTTGTATCAGATGCCAAAGGAGAGGTTTTCACATCCCCAACCAAAGCAAAAGATAATTCATTTCTGATATATCTCTGTCAAATAATTTACATACTTCCAGGCATTAACTATATTATCTCATTTAAATTTGGGTAGAAAAAACTAAACGTTTTCATCAATAAAAGAGAGAGTGTAGCCCAGTCTAAATTCTTGAAAGATCCTCCAGCTTGAGCATATATGTGAACCTAGGTATAATTAAAATTACATAATTCATTTTAAAAAAATGCAACTCATATGTAAACTCTAGACTTATTAATAAGTGCCATCCTCGCTTATTGATGTGGTGGTGGCTCTTTGTTTACTTAGCAGAAGCAGAGGCTTTCCAATAGAAAAGTTGACTTGTGAGATAATAATTAGATGTTCACTGAAAAGAAAATAAGATGGAATATTCTCATGATCTCATCTCCCTAGTCAACCACAATAAACTAGACATGTTGGACTACCTACGTTATGCTTCCTTGCATTATGGAAATCTGGTTCTCATCTAGTAACATGAGTTGGAAAACTAGAATCACATCAAGAATTATTTTGTATGTATATATGCAGGACACAGAAAAAAGGGATCTGATTTCAAATTTAATGAAAATAAAGAGAACAAGAATTTGGGGTGAACTTACCTTGATAAGAGGGTCGGTTGAGTCATCTAAAACTTGAATAATTATCCGATCTGATGGCCATGTGAGTCCACAAGCTGCTCCTATCGACAACTTGTACACCTACAACCGAATTTCATTAATCTATTAGTTAATTACTCCATGATGTATTTTTTTTAAATATTTCTGACTTGAAAATTTCAGTAGCTATTCCTACAGGCATACAGCACAGAGGTATTGGAATTTAGGCCCCATTCACTCTTATAGTGGTCAAATGGATGGCTACATGGACATCCTCACAGAAAGTGCCACGGAAGAATTCTACACTTTGCAGCAATCATGTGGACATTGAACACAAAGATAATGATAGGTTTTGAGTGGTTAACTAAATAAAGCCTCTGTATTCTTTTTTTCTTTCTTTTTTTAATCATCTCATGACCTATCACGTTACAACGATTTGGAGATTGGAGATGAGACTGAAGGAAAAAAAGAGGAAAAAGAATAAAAGGGAAGTGGGTGGTATGTGTCCTTTTTCTCAAAAAGAAAAGAGAGCACAATGCCATTTATAGCCCTCCTTAATTTGCTAAGTGGTCAATTGTTATTTCTAAACAAAATAGCCAAGTGTGTACTTTGTAATAATGGAGTTTTCATTCTACAATTGCCTAGTGTGTAAACTAAATAGCATGAAAATGTTAAACTGGGGCATTTGGAGGCAAACTCAGGGTATTAACTAATTATTGGCTGTTTGATTTGCAAACACCAAAATTGGACACCAGAGGAAAGAACGAATAAACTTTGATTCTTCTATTAAAATAATAATTAAATAAATAAATCAGAAGTGCCCGTTTGGAAGCGAGTCAGCATACCTCAATCTCGTTGTACATGGGGATCTGAACAAGCACCATTGGATATGCAGAGCTCCCTTTCTCTTCATCCTCTCTAATGGCCTCCCATTTGTACTGCTTATCAGGCCTCCAACCTATAATCTTCACGCCTAGACTCACCAACGCCATGTATGTCGCCTCCACAACCAGCATGACCGACATCACCATGCACATCCATACCACCACTTGAAGTGTTGGTGCGATTGCCTTGGCACGCACACTGAGCCACATTGAATAGACCTGGTCCGGGGTTATCTCGTGCACCATGCGTTAAATGTGCTCAAGGCATTGAATGGATTTGGCGAGCTGAGATGTGAAGTTGAAGGCGGCTGTGGACTGCGTGGTCGTCAGTGCCGCAGCGGCGGCCATAGAAGTGGAAAGCAGTGAAAGAATGAAAAGGGTGTCGACCCACCGTGCCACCGATAAATGGAAATGAAGAGGGAGAAGGAGACGGGCAATGCTGATGATGGGCTTTGGCTTTTTCTTCTCTCTCTCTTCTTTTTTTTTGGTAGAAAAGAGTATATATCCCACAGACAGAGAAAGAGAGAGAGAATAGTGGATGGAATTCAGATCACCCCCGGTACCGTAATAGGGAATCTTTTACATTACTTGATCTGGACCAGTTATTTTTAACTTGGCACGAATCTCAGAGCCCAATAATACTGCCCCCTCCGTCAGCCCGAATCCCAAAGCGACTGGGAGTTAATCTCAAACCGTAAAGTGAAGGGAATCTTTTACCGGTACCGGGGAGGATATTTGTCCATAGTGGATGTGGATCTAGTGCAATTGTTGAAAGGAACACGAACTCGAGAATCATATTCTTGTAGAATACTTTTACGGTCTGTCAACGTTACTGTTCATTTATGCATTCGGATGGAATAGACTTAAAGAGTTGTCAATCCTGCGTAGTGCAGCTGGTATGATATCAGATTGGGTGAGAATCTGCTACGATCCGGGTACTGCAATTTCTGCTTTTTCAAATCCAACTGTCGAATTGTTTCGAGATGCGTACACAGAAAAACTAGCTGTTTGGAGATGCGTACACTAAAAAGTTGGACGGCTGGATTTGGTAAAGCAGGGATTGCAGGGTTACTGTTCTCAATATTCGGATCGCAGCAGATCTCAATCCTATCAGATTTTTCATAAGAGAACCTGAGTTTGATTCTTGTTTGAAGTAGGAAAGTGTACGGTGTGTGTTGCCTACGAATTTGTAATAAAAAAGATTTGAAGACTTTTGTTTTCTCTAACATACCTATCTATTTAATTGGTACTCTCGTCCTATTCAAGTTCTTCCATATGAAAATATAATGTATAATATCTTATCTCTAACTTTAATCTCACACATGAATCACACTCTCCTGAACTTGTACAAAGTAGAATAATTTTTTTTCTTCCTCAAATTTGAAGTCACAAGGTATTTATTTCCTCTGTTATCCATGCTCTTTTCAGATTCATATCATATAAAAGAATCGACAGTTGATTCTATCATTCTAATTTATTCATTTTAGATCGGACAAAGCAAACATACAAAGAAAAGGGCTCATTTTTATAGTGAAATTGTTTTTTTGTACTCAATAAAGAATCGTTCCAAATTAATTATGACTTATTATCGTTGCCCCAAGCGGCTAATTATATGTATTTTACAATTTTATCACAAAACCAAATACTTAACAAATATCACCTGGGATCGTTACTTCAATATCAAGATACGCATCCTTTTATTGAGAATGAAATCAAATATTTTGTCGAGGAATATTGATTTCAAATAAAAGCATAAGAAAATGATTAAGATCAGTTTGTAAAGAAAGCTGATTAATAGATCATTATCAATACAATTTATCTCAAACTATGACGAAGAATAATAGCAAATAAGAACCTAAAAAGAATGCAAATATTCACATTTTGACCAAATATTGAAAATATAGCTGAACTATACTTTTTGTTTGACACCATCATTCAAAAATTATGAGTGAAACTAGCAAAATAAATCCAATCAGTAAAAAACATTAAGAAAAATGTTTCACTCGTAAGAAAAAAAAACTCTCTTGATTCATACATTTTGTTAAAAAGCCATCAAAACTTTTTAGTATATGGAAAATATTAAGAAGTCAAATAATTAATTAATTTATCAATTACATATTAATAACTAAGAAAAAAATGGAGACCCAAAACATTTTGTGTTTAATTATAACCTTTTTGTGGTAATAGAGTCTAAGCATTGTTGGTCCAAGAGCGATTTAGAAATATATTACGTACGTAGTTCATTCCCATGGAATTCTACCAAATGGATTGCAGAGCGAGACTGTTGTTTAACAAGTGGGATGTGGGAGCATGTTTCTCGGCCGTCTATTATATTATTCGTTATGACGAAATGATAACCAACTTTCTAGCTGCTCATGGCACCGGGTTGCCGACCTCAACGGTATGATTGATACAGATTATTTACATTTAATTTTTTGGAAAGATCTTTTTTATTCATATGAAGTTATACGGATGACGTGCATAATTATATATTTGTTACTATAATTTTTATAAGAGCATATCAGAAACAAATATAAATTCTATGAAGCATCATGCACATGTGTAGCGCATTGACAGCATTATATTTATGAGGTCATTTGGGTCCGATGTTCATCGGACTCAAAGTGAGTTTGATGGATTCGATGACCGTTCGATCTGCTTTAAAATTCATGCACTCGCAACTTTCGCGTCTGTTTTAAAATTCATGCGCACGAATCTTAAAGTGAATCAGACGGTCTCGAAACCCATCGGACCCAAGCTATTCTCTATATTTATGGGTGGATCAATTAATGTAATAATTTTAATAACAGCTTCTATATCAAGTAAAAGTTATTAAATTTGAAAAAGTATAGACGTATTGTTAACCTTGTAGATTGAATGAGTATCAAATTTCATATAATTTATTATCATTTTTCTTGTGTGTAATATGTATCGTAAGTATAAATCACATTTCAATGTCAAACTTTCAAATTATAATTTTTTTAGTGAGGTTATGGTACTACTCATAGCGCGAATTAGTCTGTACTATAGATTAATATATTTATTTCAAAGTTTAAATAGTCGATCTAAAAGCGTGATTTTCAAATCAAAACGTACTTGCAGGCTAAATTTTTTTTTTTTTAAAATTACTATTTTGTTTTAAATCGATAAAAACACTAATTTTGAATAACCTAGAATTTTTTTTCAAATCACGAACTACGATTTTTTTTTGCAGCCCTAGCATGGAGGAATTCACATCCTCCCCAGTACCGTAATAGGGAATCTTTTACAATTACTGGATCTAGACCGTTCTTTTTAACTTGGCACGAATCTCAAAGCATAATAATACTGTCCCGTGCTAGTCCGAATCTCAAAGCATCTGAGAGTTAATCTCAAACTGTAAAGTGAAGGAAATCTTTTACAATAATGGAAAGGATACGTGTCCAGCCTGGAGGCCTTTAGCTGGCAATTACCTGGTGAGTGAACCCTCTTCAATGTCTGCTTGCTTCCAAGTTCCAGCAAGACGCCAAAATAAATAAATAAATGCCTAATCATGCACTAATAAAAAAAAAGGTTTAAATCTTTCCGTCCATATGTGGTATCTCTTTCTTGGAGATGATATAATTGGATATATAATATAAGCAATAGGACATCTGGCAAATGCTACGCCTTCTTCGGGAAAATAAAATGGACCTGGTCCAAGGAATTTTGAGAAGAATATCCGTTTATTATCACTCAATATTCCTGGCGGAATTTTATGTAAACCCTTCTAAAAATATAGAATTAAGTGTTTAGAAAGATAAAAATATATGAGCACCATAATTAGGCATATATATTAAGTTGTGCTGGATTAATAGATCCCTCTTTGTAAACAATTTCTTTATTCTCACTCTTTGTAAACAATTAGGCATATATAAAAATGTTTACTACGTCGTTATTAAATACACGAGTTATCATGTTTAGATAGATAAATATTATATTTATAATTTTAGAAGAAATATATATTCAATTGTGAAATATAATAAATTTTGAATAAATTTTTATAAGAACCAAATTGTATGGAATTTAATAAACAATTAATTATACGGTCAACAATATATTTATACCTTCTAATTTAGTAAACAATAAGTCTATAAGGCTAATAACATATCTACAGGGCTGGAATTAGGTAGAAGAGAAGGGATTGGGTTTTGTTCAAAGGGCTTTGGACAAAGTCTCATTCAAAGTCAAGCTTAAACGTCCGATTTGCATTGAGATTCGTGCAAACATATTTAAAACTTAATAAATTTAAATGGTTCCTTGAATCTAAATATATATACGAATTTTGATGCAGATAAGACGGTTTAGGTCGGACTTTGAATGAGACTTTGTCCAAAGCCATTTGAACAAAAACCCCACCCAGAGAATCCTACAACTTGAAATTTTTCACTTTTGTCCTTTAAATTTTTAAATTTTTGCAAAAAATACTATTAGTCTCTTCATAAAAATACATTACAAAACACTTATTTATCTAATCTCTATCTCAATTTTCTGATTCCGCCGACATTTTTATTAATATCCAAAGTTTAATACAAATTATTAATTATACCCAGAATCGGACCAATTATCGAAAAATACCCAAGCCGGCCATTTTCTGGCCGGCTTGGTACCTTTTTTTTTTTTTTTTTTTAAAGAGAGACACTATGAAAATCAAAATATTGAAATTTAACACTGAAAATTTGAAATTTTTTGTTTAATTATTTGTTATATTACTTCTTTTGATATAATTAGCATATTTATACTAAAATACGCTATATTAATTGAAATTATATTGAATAACACTATAATATGTTAAATTACACTAAATTACATTACATTACATTATGATCACTCAAAAGAGAGCAATGTTTCTTTTAATATTTATAAACTCGTGAATGCTATCGGTTCGGACTGCAAGCGCACAATCCTATCGAGTAGTATGTTCGAGGTCGATCCACAGGGAATATTGGTTCAATGCTTTGAGCGATCGAATCACAATCTTTCGAAAGGCTAGACGAAATCTGAAAATTGAGATATGTTGTTTTGATCAATGTAAATTAGGAAGCAATTAAAAGTAATTAAAATAAAGATAGAGATGATGATTCCTAGGGTTTCGGTACACCATTGCCACTCAATCCGCCTTGACAATATATTCCTGTTACGTCTGATTTCCTATTGTTGTTTAATGAAAGATACCACATAGGTCACTGCGATTTATGTTACGCAAGAATGACAGATCTTTCACCGAGATTCTACATAGGACACTGCGATTTACCTTACACAAATGTCTGATCTCTCAAATACCCCAAATTACTACACAGATCACTGCGATTTACTTTACGCAAGTGATGGAATTTGGTACGCGTTTTGTTGGTCTGGTTTATAGTTTCCCCGCTAAGGTTTTCTTCACATAAACCTAATAAATCTCAACGAGGCTAATTCATACAAATAGTTTCTCTTACCATTAAAGTACTGTCACTACCCTAACGGACTCAAACTAGATCATTGAAATTAGATGAAGAGATAGTAAATCACAAAAGCATTTTAGTACAACAACAAGAAATCATAATCAACAGAAATATATATATCAAAACATCAAGAGTAACAAGGTTTACTGCCTAGCCCTAAGAAAAGAAACTTAGCCGCGGAACGGCATTGTTACAGGCACTCCTCTCTTCTCACTTTAATCAAATCTAACCCTAATTACAAAGATGATTATTCCTTCTGCCCAGGGGCCTTATATAGGAGTGGAGGGACGTGTAGAGGTTGAGTAGGGGCTAAGAAACTGATCTGGAAACAGCTGTCGGCAGTTATTCCCCAAGAGATGCCTTCGGATACGGGCCGTATCAGGTGATACGGTCCGTATTAGGTCCTTGACGGTTAGGGTTTAATGCTTCCAGCGCTATCTCCTGGTCTGTGCTAGGCCTGGTCCGTATTAGGCAATACAGGCTGTAACAGGGACTTAGTCGATGAGCGTCGCTGATCCAATTGACCTGATTCTAGCTCCATTTGGTGTAAAATAGTCCCAAAACCTATTTTCTGTAATAAAACATAAAGAAGGGTGACGGTAGCCTTTTTCTCTAATTAATTAAACATAAGTGTGAGAAAATATGCAAAACCTAAGCCAAAACCCTACGTAAATCATCATTATTTTGACTCTGATCACATTACAATACGCTATATTAATTGAAATACGCTATATTATTTTTATGTTGTGCTACTATTTTAATGTTGTAATATTTTCTGTTTAGCATTATCATGATAATTTATTTTGATCTGTAAAATATAAAAATAGTACCATAAAAACACACATACACAAGAACCGAAATATAGGATAATCCAAATATACCAAACATAAATAGTATATCAAATATAAATAGTACAAAACTAGTAAAAATACAACTAAAATGGAGAGGGGGAATATCGCTGAGGCGGTACTCCGGCGTTCGCCCGGCGCCAGCGCGGCCAGGCTTCGTCTCTCTCGGGCTCATCTGGGGCATCGGCAGACCTGAGTATCTGCTCGGCAGTATCCCATCTGGCATCGCCCGTGGAGACTGTCGGTACTGGCGGAGGTGTAGCGAAGATAGATGCGGCAAACCCAGTCCCAAAGGCAGGCTGAGTATGAGACCCGCTACCACTAGCCTCTCCATCATGCGGCATCTCTGTGCCATATCGGGGCCATGCCGGTGCCGACATGAAACTCTCCTCGAATACCCCAAAGTCCTGGAGACTGCACGAGAGGGACTCGTACTCAGAAGTATCGGTCTCCGCAGGTGGTGGGTGTGGTGGCATCTGATACCTCGCATATTTAGTCTATTTTAGGCCTGTTTTAGTACCAGATTCGTGCCATAATTCACCAGAATCATGTGCATTTCATCGAAATATCTTTAGAATTTGGTACTGCTGAGTGTTTGTTTGTTTTCTGCAGGTTTGGAGCAAAACACACGAAGAAACGGCGATTCAGATGATGAGGTACGACCCTTACCAGGCTTGGTACGGGTCTCACCAGACTTAGCCGTTTTCAGCTCTTCACGCCTGGTACGGCCAGGCCGCACCACTTTGGTACGGGCCGTACATAAAGGCGGCCTGACAGATTCAAATTTTGGCAGAGGCTATTTAAAGCGGGGAACTCTCCAATTTCGACATCCATTCCATTCCAGATCCATTGGAGAGCACAGTAAGAGAGAGAAAGAGAGCTAAGGAGCTGAGAGCAAGAAGGAAGGAAGAGGAAGAGGCGAAACTCGACGGATCTAGCTTCCTCCTCTCGATCCCTTCGATCCATGGCTATCTCTATCCCTCTTATTGTATTTTTAGATCTGATTATGTGCTGTGAGTAGTTCTTTTAGTTTCTAGGGTTAGAGATTGATTCTTGATTTGTTTTGACTTTCTTTGACTTATATCTTGTATGAACTCTTTAGTTTGATTGATTTTGATTTACTTTGATATCTTTTGCTTTGCTTGCTGTGATTGTTGTATGATGTGCCTCTAGGTTTAGATCGAACCTATCAAGGTCATGTGATCATCTCAATCTCTCATCCAAATCAAATGCTTAGGGTAGAATAGTTCGAATTGAAGCCGAGAGGTTGAATTCTCCTCTAATCGACAGATTAGAGGGTGCCTTAGACCTCCAATCAACCAGCTAGGGTAGATCTGTACCAACACACGAGAGTTGAGGTGTAGAAATCCCTAAAAGGCAATCAATTGCATTCCAACCTAGATCTTGATCCAACAAACGATGGTTGAGGGTTAGGAACCTTAGGTATGGTCAATTGAACCTTTCTAAAGAGTTTAGCACAAGGTACCAGCAAGGAAATGCATTCACTCGAACTGGTAGGTTCTGTTCTGGGAAGCCAGTACGGGTCTTACCAGGGTGGTACGGCCTTGCCTTACCAAGTGAAGTACGGCCTAGCCGTACCAACTTGGTACGGGCCGTACCACTAGAGGCAGATCAGAGATGAAGTCTGAAACCCTGGAAACGCCTTTTATCCATAATCAAAACACAATTTACATTTCTTCTAGCATTTTATTACATCTTCTTGAATTGTTAGATCTGACCCTTTAGGAAATTAAACACCAAACCCAACCTTTCTCACTTCTAGTTTTTAATCGAGTTAGGTAGATTCTAACCTAGTAATTGCCCGTCCCTGTGGATCGATACCCGATTATACTACTCGATAGGGGTTGTGCACTTGCAACCCTTACTCGTGAAGTGTAAACGCGGTTTTAAAAGGTACGCCCTCAAGCGTACCGAAACTTGCGTTGCGCATCTGTAGCGAACAATCTGAATGAAGAAATTTATTAAAACCTGACAGATACTGAAGTATGACATACATGAGGCTGCACCGGACGTCCATGCTCGTCGTACCATGCCGTCCACCCAATGCCGGACAATACCCAATTATGGTAGTCCCACTCTGGATGCGAATCGGGGGAAGATGGCATATCATCTAGCAGAACTGGGCTCGGGTCGGGCTCGGTCGGAATTATCTCACGCCAGTTGATGTTCTCTCCGGCGTCTCGCAGCATACCGATGATCTTTCCACCGTGTCCGGCATCCTCAACCACATTCGCATTCTTCTTGAGGACACGGTACCCAAGCCGTCTCCAGTTCTTCTTTCCCAGCATGGCAATCCCATGCCCGCACTCCTTGATCGCGGCCAGAAGCTGAAAAAAATTTGGCATGTCAGATCAAACCTTGATGAACTACTAAGTTAGACCAAAACTATGTGGTTTTAGGTGCTTTACCTGGCGAGCCCATGCATGGCCGTTGGGATGGTAACCATCATTGGTTTTGATCATGTCGCGGAGATGGGCACCGTAATCACCCTGCAGATAGACACTCGCCATGCAGACCTGCATGTACCATACATCGTACCTCAACTGGGGATCTCCTTGGGTCTGAATGATCCCATCTGGCTCATGATAGAAATGGGTCTGCTGAGGATCCTGGGCAGTCCTGTAGTATGGATCGAAATGGGTGCTCCAGTCCTTATCCAGTCGCCCTCGGTGGTGTACGCTGTAAGGAAGACGTTAGTTGCAATAGAAAGCTATCAAGTAATTTGATGTATTTGACAATAAATACAATAGACTACGACTTACCTGTGCAGGGCTCTGTGCGTGGAAAGCGGCAACCGTGGGTCTGCAGGAATCAACGCCGCTCGACCAAACTGGGGGAGCACCCGATCTGGATAGTGGTGCTCCACTGTCCAGAAGTGTATGAGTGGCCCTCGATAGAACCACATCGCCCGCTCCTGCTCGTCACACACATTCCCCGGCAAGAGGTACTCCGCGTACAACTTGTCGTACGGCATCCACTCAACAAGGCAAACTCTGAAGCTCTGACCGGACAGGCCTGATCCCAACGGTAGCACCGTGGGTCCGATCCAAGTAGTGGTGGAAACCGTACCACTTCTTGGCGTATGCCGGGCATCTAAACAAACAAGGCTCTCCCCAATCCGGCACCTCATTGGGGATAGGACGGCCCACCGGTAGCCGTGACCACGACCAGTGCTGAAGCAGGAGTACCGGCCCGTACATTTGCTTCGCTTTCGGCTGCATTTTCAAGAACATTACACGTCAGTGTATTTTGATGGATTGATTAAATAATTTACACTAAAATAAGAGTTGGTAACTTACCTCACTACTACGGCACAGGTGGGAGTATAGATATGCCAGGACAGCCCCACCCCAGTTGTACGTCGACGGCCGCTCAAGGTTCATCAGCAACGGGAGATACATCATCGGCATCTGGTCACCGCTGGAATCATGAAACATGACAGAACCAAAAAGGTCCATCACGTAGCCCCGTGTATATCTGCAATACAAAACATATAAAAATTATAATATAATCATCGTATTATAAATTGATTAGTACAAACAAGTTATAATTGTACCTCTGAATCTCCAGCTCGGTGGAATCTGCCGAGAGACCCGCGATGAAGTGCTGCCGTAACCTCGTCATCCGCAAATGGAACTTCGACCTCCCATGTTCCCTAATGACATAGGAAGGCTCAGCTCCCAACAACTCCTCGACATAACCTGCGAATCTGGTGTTGTCAGAGACGCCGCCGACGGGTGTGCCACGGATAGGCAAACCCCAGAGAGCACTCACATCCTGGAGAGTCACCGTCATCTCCCCGAACGGCATGTGAAACGTGTGCGTCTCGGGACGCCATCGCTCCACCAGTCCAGCGATGAGAGATGCATTGATGATGCTTTTCTCGGTCCGCACGATGTCCACAACCTGGTAGAGACCCAAGTTGACGAGGTATGGCTCCATCACATCGTAGTACTTCATGTGCACGCACCGCAACTTCACATCTAGAAGATCCGTGTCCTGCGTTGAAAAAGGTAATCCGCATGGTGATAACATAATAAAATTTAAACCCAACAAAATTTAAAGAAAATCTATGAAAAAGAACGTACCTCACGAGAAGCCAGTGAGACTCGGTGCTCGCTGTGGGGAATCCACAGAAGAGGACTAATGTGCTCCGTGCTGCTGGTACTGATCGGCTTGTCCACTACTGGAAGCGGTGTAGGCCGTGCTCTAGGCATCCTGATGTCTAAAATAACATAATTTCGGTGAAATTACGCTTATGAGCCTAACTATGATATAAAAGGCCAAAATACCCTAAATATTGGTCATCTGTGCTAATTTCGGTAAAATTACGCTTAATCAGCCTAATTATGGTCAAAATAACCAAAATACACTAAATATTGGTCATATGTGCTAATTACACTAAATTACGCTTAATTAGCCTAATTATGGTAAAAAAGGCCAAAATACCCTAAATATTGGTCAACTGTGCTAATTACACTAAATTACGCTTAATTAGCCTAGTTTTGGTAAAAAAGGCCAAAATACTCTAAATATTGGTCATCTGTGCTAATTTCGGTAAAATTACGCTTAATCAGCCTAATTATGGTCAAAGTGACCAAAATACACTAAATATTGATCAACTGTGCTAATTACACTAAATTACGCTTAATCAGCCTAATTATGGTAAAAAAAGGCCAAAATACCCTAAATATTGGTCATCTGTGCTAATTTCGGTAAAATTACGCTTAATCAGCCTAATTATGGTCAAAATAACCAAAATACACTAAATATTGGTCATCTGTGCTAATTACACTAAATTACGTTTAATTAGCCTAATTATGGTAAAAAATGCCAAAATACCCTAAATATTGGTCAACTGTGCTAATTAATCTAAATTACGCTTAATTAGCCTAATTATGGTAAAAAAGGCCAAAATACTCTAAATATTGGTAATCTGTGCTAATTTCGGTGAAATTACGCTTAATGAGCCTAATTATGATAAAAAGGCCAAAATACCCTAAATATTGGTCATTTGTGCTAATTTCGGTAAAATTACGCTTAATCAGCCTAATTATGGTCAAAATGACCAAAATACACTAAATATTGGTCAACTTAGCTAATTACAATAAATTACAACAATATAATCTAAATTCTAACACCTAAACCCTAAAATAAATAAATTACAAATTAAATTAGATAAAAAAAATTACCTCAAAGAAGAGCTCAAATCCGGTTGTGAGATGAGAGAGTTGTGAGAAGGAGAGAGAAAATAGGGGTATATATAGGGTGAAATGCGGGTAAAAAAAAAAAAAAAGGTACCAAGCCGGTCAGAAAATGGCCGGCTTAGGGAGGGACTAAGCCGGCCATTTTCTGACCGGCTTGGGTATTTTTCGATAATGGGTCCGATTCTGGGCATAATTAATAATTTGTATTAAACTTTGGATATTAATAAAAATGTCGGCTGATTCCGCCCCTTCATATATCTAATTCTTTTTTGTACTTGTAAAATACTTTTTACTTGATTGATAAATATTGTCGAATTTGTTATATTAATTTATTGTGAATGTCTTGTTATCTTACTTGCTTTATTTATTTGCTTACTTTTGGGGGAAGAAGGGAAAGCATTTAAGTTTGTACAATTTGAGATGAGTCATCATCTCCGGAAATATCAACCTAAATTTGTGCACAATCTAAAGCCTTATAATACTCCATAATAGTTGCAGGATCCTAGAAAGCCGGAGTTCAATAGTGCTCCAAATGCTCTCAGAACTGGCGCTACATCAATCATAGAGAATCTAAGTAACACGTGCCACCCAAATATGGACGGGACCATATAAATGCGACAAATTGATGAATCCTCATCCAACCAACCTGTCACTAGCTCATGAATTGATGATACTAATATATGTTAATTTCTTTAGAAATTTAGGATCAAGATTCAAAGAAAGCAATTAATATTAGGCCGAAATTTTTGTAGTTACCACCATAATAAATCAAAATTAATACATTACACTAAATAAGTGGTAATGTATCAAAACTAAGTTTTTACTGATACACCAAATTGGACTGGTACATCAGTCCAACTTGCGCACTAATTTGGTACGCAGATCAGACTAACGCATCATAATTTTTTTTAGATCAATTTTTTGTATACCCTCTAACTTTTACTAATTTTTTTATTTATCTCTTAAGACTTCAATATATTGTATTTATCTCTTAACTCTTTCAATACTTTCTTATTTACCCTTACACTTAACTAATACATTTTAAAATTTATATTTCCGGTTATACCCCTGCCGCATTTCCTTCTTCCTTCATTTGTGTTTATTTCTTTGTCAGACTTGCACACATTATTTTATTATACAATAAAAAAATGGGTAATTATATGTTCCCCCATCTATCCATCCCCCATTTCATCCCCCAACTAACTAACTACCTTTTCTAACTAACTTTCAAAATTCCAACTACCTTTTCTAACTAACTACTTTTTCTAACTAACTACCTTTTCAGAATTCTAACATATGGATGAATACTTAATGTTTTAGAGATGAATACTTCAACGTTTATGGATGAATACTTAATATCTTAGGCATAAATACTTTAAATTATTGTGCAACTTGCATGACAAGATGAGGATGAATACTTGCTTAATGCGGGATGAATACTTGCATGACGAGGTGTGAATACTTGTGCAACGGACAACTCAAAAGTATGTCATCATGGATCTCATTTGAAAGAGAAAATTATTTAAAAGACATTGGTGGTTTTAGATTTGCAAAATTCCTCACAGATCGTCAGAAATATTGGTTAGATTGAACGGAGAAAAAAAAACCCACCTCTAAAAACGTGTCAAAGATGGGTGATTGATGTGTCCAAATATGCTTCTATTGCAAGGATGAATACATTTATATAGATGGATGAATGCTAGTTGTGTTACAGATGAATACTTTTTCTACAAATTTTGAATTTTGAAAGTTAGTTAGAAATTAATGCTCTGACAGTTGTGCGGTCCCCCACATAATTAATGCTCTTACAGTTGTGCGGTTTCCCACACGTGTTGTTTGTCCCCTACTTTATTGTTGTAATATATCCAATTAACGCTATTGATGAAATGGGGGATTGTTCACGGGGGAGAGCTAGGCAGACCCTAAAAAAATCCTTAAATCTCACTTTATTTGAATACGACGAAGCATCTGAGTATGCCAGCAACAAGTATCACCCAGAACAGCAATATATATACAAAAGTAGTCCTCATTTAAATGACACGAATATGATTACATGAGAGTTGGGTAAACATAAATGAGAAAACAAGAAAGAGCTCAATACATTTGAGCTGTTAACATTAATGATGTAATCTTCTTTAACAAGCTGGTCTAACTGTTTGGTTAAGCTTACTGTAACAGAATTAGTTAAGAGCTGTAACAGTTTTTATCTAATCGATCATTGATGTAATCTTCTTTAAATACAGCAGTGTACGCAATTAATAAAAAGACTGATCAAGAAATACAATTCATTTGTTTCTATAATAGCGTGAAAATCTCTCTCTATCTCTCTGTTACAATTCCTGACTCCTTTAGCTACTAATAGCATGAAAATCTGATTTTTATGTGATTCGCACTCTTTACTGTCCTCCACGCCAAATGCCTGCCTGAGTTTCTTTAATCGTCAGTGATACGAAAAGATGCACGAGCATCTTTCTCTCCATAAGATAAATTGAATCATGAGCATGATTGATTTTTCTTTTGTTGTGTAAATCCATCATGGCTGTGGCCGTATTTGTCGCAATCTAGATAATTTTTTTTTATTATGAGTATGAAAACAAAGATTAAATTAACATGATTCACTTATTATATCTGTACCATGTTGTACCAGTCTACTTAAAACCAAGGCTAGACCATTTCAAAATTTGCAATAAGATCCATCATTTCAAAATACGTACCACCTTGTACCAGTCCAACGTTTTATATCTGTGTCACCAGCAATTCTCTACACTTTCCCCATGATTTATAATTTCTGACTATGTGTAGTATTTATGCATCTCAAATTTTGGGTTTTAGTGATCACAAAGGCACATGGGTTGGGACTTGATAATGAAATCATTTATAAAAGGAAGAGATTGAAATTGAATTATGAGAAAGATGACATGCAAATTGAAATTTGGATTAAAGAGAGAGATGACATATTAGGCAAGAGAAGGAACCCATGAAGAAAGAGAGGGAGAGAACTAATGGATTGAAACTGGAGAGGCGCAAAAAGAAGTGGGAATTGAGCTAGAAAGAACGTGCTGGAACAGAAGCAAGAGCTAAGTCAGAAAATAATGGGGCTCTGCCAAATCCAGCGCAGTTGAAAAGTAAAGGGGAATAAGAGGGCATATTTGTCATTTCGTATTAGATATAAGATTGAATAATATTTCTTTAAGCGAATAACTGTAATTAAATTTACAGTAATGATCTGATGGGTATATAAAAAATATTTACATGTGTTAGATGGCAAATAAGAAATTTTGAAGAGTACAAGGAGAAATAAGAAAAGCACTTACACTTGAGGGGTATATAAGAAATTAACCCCTTTTTTTCTATTTTTTTGTTCTGTTCTCCGTACAGGCGCACTCCATGAAAGAGGAGCAGAGGAGAGAGATCCATAGCCAGATCTTCTGTGACTCTTTGTTTTGATTTCAAATGTTTTTCTCTTCTATTGCCAGTTTGCCACAGCAAAAGACAATAGTCTAACCAAAGAACAAACAAAAATATGGCAAATGCCATATCAGAGTGGCGTGCACACGCGGCAGCATCTAAACGGAAGCTGTCATCCAAATTTCATTGAACCGGTCAAACACAATAAAAAATTATTATTCAAATTAATTGTCTTGATTGGAAGTTCTGCATTAATTGCATGTTTTGCTTTCTTTTATTTAGATCAATTTGGTCAAACACAATAACAGAATTTAAAAGAAGTACACATTTGATGCGCAAGATGAGTTGGTGCATCAAATTAAGCTGGTGCACACGCCTAGCTGGCGCACTAGTCCAATTTGATGTATCAATCCAGCTTGCGCGGGTGATAAAAACTCAATTTCAATGAATTTAGTGATAATATATTAATTTGAATTATTAAGGTAGTAACTAAAAAAGTTAGGAATATTAGGTTAGATGAGTGATGACTGTGAAGATAACTATTTTTTTGTTACTCAGCTTTTTTAGGTAAAGGTTGGAGGTCAAACTATTTAACTATTTAATATTTACAAATGATTCTCTTTTAAATTTTGAACATGCGACCTACCACACAAAGAGATTGTCTTAATTTGCTACTAGACCAAAGGCTAGTTATCTTATTATTCAGTTAATTTACTTGTGCAAAAGTGTATAAAATATAAATAGATTAAGAAATATAATCAAGATTTACTTAATACAATACCATTCATTTCTACTCTCTCTCTCTCTCTCTTTATCTTCTTCTCTGTATTTTAGAGGTACCCATTGGTATTACAACAATAGCAAAATGGCAACATTTGATTAGAATTTGTGAGTTCTTAGTGTATTGTGTTTCTCAAAACATATGATGTAATAATATAGATAGAAGAAAAACCGGTGCACTGTTGATATTAGTTAAAAGCTTTTTGATAGGTTTTCTTTTATCTAGATAGAGAGGAGTATAGAAGACTTCTTTAAAAATGTTGTTTTGGATATATTTTAGTGGCGAGGCAGTGGTTGTTTAGTGGTTCTAATCAGAGTGTAATTAATAATTTTTAGCAATGACAATGAACTAACAAGCCTTTCTTTAAAAAAAAAAAAAATTAATATTAGACCTTTTCACTCGTAAAATTGAAAGGTAATAACAAAGCGTGGTAGGTTATTTTCCGATATAAATGGGCCTAAATTTTGGCCCGGCCCAGTATTTGCTTGTATTTGGGTCAAGGGAAAGAGGTTGCATGCACGATAGGTCACAATTAAAATAATTCAATCTGAATTGACATGAATAAACTTGCTTTTTTTATTTTAAAAATGTATTTCGATTTGCATAAAAGGGAAGTTTCAAAAGAAATCAAACGTGTACAACAATTATTTGCCACAGTGGCCTAAACATGCGATAAAAAGAAAAAGAAAAATTAAGAGAAATATTATATTGAAGCAAATAAAAGAAAACCAAATTTGCATGCATCTTAGAATGAAGGGAACTGGACTTGCTTTCTGCATGAGATTCTGGGAAAATTCGGGCAGTTGATGAATTTCTGACCGGATTTGTCGACGCAAAGGTAGACCTCAGAAAGCTGTTGGTTACCTGATCCATCCTTGTTACACTCAAGACCAGGTGTAAATCCGACTGACTCTTTTATCGCAAGCTTTATGCTGTCCACGCTGTAAAAACGATCGTCCGGTTCAATCCCTAAACAAAAATGCACAATATATATAAATAGGTCTTAATTACCAACAAAAATAGTATTATATATATGATCAACAATGTATAGTTTAGGTTTCCTAAAATATATACTAGAACATTAATTCTGATATAAAATAAAATGCAAATATGGGTGTGTACCGGCGTCTTGGAGGGCTGTGAGTAGGTTGGCTTTTTTGTAGAGATTGAGAGCAGAAAGGAAGTAAGAGTGCTGATCGAGTGTAGACTCGGTGCAGGTGCCGTGCTTGTCCCACTCATGGGCCCAAAACTTGAGTCCATTGCCGGTCGGGCATGCCAATGTGGGCCAGTACTCCTCCATTGTCCTTTGCAAATCCTCTATCTGCACTCATTTAATAGAGAACGATTAATTAATTCTGGTTACTGGTTACCGTTATATATGCTGTAAAAACCTAGGGATATTAGAGCAAAAGTTGGTCGCCTCTTTTTTTTTGAATTTGTGGTTGGATTGATTGGATGAGAAAAAATAAGGCTAAAAATGAATATTCCTCATAGTATGAGAATATACTCCAAAAAACGAATCATTTTGACCAGTTAGCTCCAGAAAATGCTCAATTATTATTTAGCACTAACTTCCATGACTTAATATACTAATCAAGACTCCTTAAACTTGACCATATTTTAAATCTGTCGTTTGGCTTCAATTAAGTTATTTTATTAAAAAAGAAGTTCCGTTCTGTACCGAGATTTATTTATTTATTTAGAAATAAACATAAATGTTGTGCTCGGGTGATTTTTACAAAAAACAGCTTCACCGAATAGAAAATGGTTTTATTCACCGAATCGTTGGTACGGTGGACCTATTTCTACAATTTTAACAAGGTATAACCATTTTCAACGTTTCGTGGATAAAACCATTTTCTTCCTCCACCAAACCAACGGTGCAGTGGAGCTGTTTTTTGTAAAAAAAAATACCCGAACAGTGCTCCTTTTCATTTTGAACTTTCTGGTTTATTCTGATTTAAAAAAAATCCTGTACCGATAATATACACACCAATACACTGGTACATGCTAACTGCACCGGTCAAGTTTGGTGTCGTGCTTTAATACTGTGATGAAAGGAATCGATCGACAAGTTGCCATTGGTACAGATTTTAAAGCATTGGTCAATTTCACAAATTATATCATAATATAATTATATCAAGTGATCACCATTTTGTTCTATCATTCTTCTGCCGAAAGTACCTTCTTTTACATGGTCATAACTTAAATAAGTTCAGAGGTGTACTGCAGCTTCTTTATCAGTTCAGGGTTAAGAAGGAGATTGTGGGATAAACAAAAGTCGAATGAAAAAATAAGAAAGGAAGATATATACCTCTCTGCCATCAAATTCGTTTTGCTGGTCACAGTTTGAAGGGTAGGTACCATCATTGTAGTTTGGCCACAATCCATGGATGGTGAAGATAGGATCAGGCTTTCCTGTCACCGGGTAACAGCAAGCTCTCTTTGTATCGCAATATGATCCCGGCCACTACACACGCCAAATATTTTGAAAAGCAAAGAAAAAAGAAGTTTTAATTAGATATTAATTATGTGCAAATTAAAAGTGCATGAAAAAATATAATATTTTATATTAGTGTTGTATGCTTGTAAATAAGTATATATTTTTGACATAATTTGCTTCTAATTTTACTATTTCATAAAGCATATAAATTAATTCTTTCTTTAACAGAAAAATGCATTTCATAAATTTCCTAGGAGACAGCAATGGACAGAAAGGGAATGCAACTAGAGAAAAATCAGGTATTACAAACAGCCAAATAATATAGTTGGGAAGCTGAGGCATACATGTAAATTAATTATCATTTAGTTTCTTTTTCTCATGAACAAAACTCAGAAATTAAAAATAGAAATATGATGTATTCCTGTTGTTATATTTGCCAAATAAAAAGGGACAAATATGTACTGTTGCTAAACCTGTTGAACCAAGTAGAAGAAATCAAAATTATCTTTAGCAGAAGCAACAAGTGCCAGAAGAGACAGTGACAAAACGAAAAGAGCCTTCATGGTTTCTTTCAAATTAAACTTAATTGGACAATGTATGGCCAATGGGTGGGTCACCAATTCTATTGGACCCTTTATTTATAAACCTAAGTTTGGTGCGGATTTTGAATAGGGATATTCGCTTTTGCAACACGTTATAACCTATAACAGTGATGTGTTAGTCGCATTTAAATTATAGATATTATAGATATATATACAAGATTTCAAATACATGTGCTTCCTTGTGGAGTTCACGTTGCAACTTTGTTCTGTTAAATTAAATTTAAATGCGACTAATAACATACTTTTGGACTTTAGCTAATACTAGAATATGGTTATTCTGTTGCTTGCTTGGATGTTTGATCAAGCTTTTGACTTTTGGATGTGATCAGTGATATATAGCCATGTTAGACAGATGCATGTAATTATTCTGTTTCAGTAATGAAATGGACTTTTTAGTCTCTTTTAAAAAAATAATAATAATAATAAGTTGTTGAGCTGTTATAGCGTGTTTGTATAATTAATATATGGACATATATATGGTCTTTTTATTTATTGACAAGCTATGTCATCGTGACACCCAATTTAATTCTAAAAAAAAATAACATACCTAATCACAAATTCTTTCTATATTTATGATTTAAATGATGATGAACAACTATGTTTTTAATTTAAGTCCGCACCGACAGTCCAGATTTGTTTATTAACATTTCAGTCAAAATTGAGCACAAGTTGCAAATAATTTGATGAAATTATTTCGAGAAGTTATTGAATAAGGTTCTTTGATTTGATGAAACATTTCTGTAGTAATTACTTGAGCACAAGTTGCAAATGATGATGTTATCCATATATATAGAATTATAGATTAATAAGAAATTATTTTGGGAAGTTATTGACTAATGTTTTTTAATTTGATGACATGTCGTCAGCACTTATCCCATTTGTCATATTCTACTTGAACCGAAATAAATAAATAAATAACACAATATTTGAAACTTATTATAATGTTAAAAAAAATTGTACAAGTTTTAATTGGGTGAACGTGCCTAGATAATTGTTCTTAAGAAGTTGCTTTGTTCCAAGAACCTTTTTTCCAATATGTGATTTCTCTATAAATTATTTGACCGACTCCAATATATTAATTTAAGAAGTACTAAAAAACAATAGGGTTCAATGGAAAAACGAAAGTGGTAAAATGGTCTGTTGCGTAAAGAAATTAAGTTGGAGGCAAATTACGTGAGAGAAAAAGATGCATTTAAATCCTGGTTCTCACTTACACGTCAAGAGATCGGGGCTACCAACTATGAATTCTATCCAAGCAATTCGTTAAGCTAGCTACCGCACAAATCAGATGAGATATCTATATCTATATCTACCGCACAATTCGTTAAGCTAGCTACCGCACAAAGTGAATTATAGTTTATCAGCTTTCATTTCATTTCAAGAACTCCAAAGTTCTGGATTTTGTAGTCTCGATCATTAATTCAATGTTCGACTTAAATGTAAAATTATGTGTTGTATATTATAAATTTTATTAAGATCAAAACGCTTAAGGCTAAAAGAGTGTGGATCTTTGATGTACAAAACTTAGAAGGATAATATTAATATTGCTGAGGGACAAAATGAATAATTACCAACTAAGACAACCAATGAATCCTTTGCCTTATTAAAAGATTTTATCCCATAGTACAAAGCAAAGTGAACTTACTCTCAATTCTCCCTTTAAATTTAAGGGAAAATTTCTACTGTGTCGACCATACAAAATTCTAAAATAGCCAATTTTCTCATCAAAACAACATAATATTCAATATCCCCATGAAAAAGACTTTTAGATAATTATAGTTTTTTTTTCATTCTTGAGTGAAATTGACTTTGCATTTTACCTTTTTAGAGTCTAAGTGCAGTTTTCAAGGTAAAATGCTACCGTAATTCACTACTTAGACTACCCATGTAGTGTGCCTCCTGTAGACCTACAACTAAGTATAAAGCTGGGATTTGAAGAATGGGACGATTGATTTTGTAAAGATGGAAGGAGAAATTCTGCTACATTGAGTTCTTTTTTACGGCCATTGTTGTGGCCCCAAGAGGTGGGAACTTGGATGGGGATCAGATTTTCCTTAATCCAAATAGTCATCTTAGCATCTTTCTTCGTTGTTACATCCTGGCATTTAATTCATTGAATTTTGACTTTTGAAGTTTCAGATTCTTGCAGTATTCTGTTCATCTCTATCTTATTTGGATTCAAATAAGCTGAAATCCGGGATACATGAATAGTATCTCTAGAATTTCTGAAATTCCGAATTCAGCCGTTCAACTTTGTCTGTGCACGCATCTCAAAACAGCTGGTTTTTCTGTGTTCGTATCTCGAAAGTCGAAACAGTTCAACAGCTGGATTCGGAATTTCAGGAATTTCAGCGTTACTATTCATGATTTTGAATTTCAGCAGATTTGAATCCATCTTATTTAGATTATCATACTAGTACAGAGATGGTTTGCGTTGGTTTCAATTGAAACTTTGCCCAAGAATGTCATAATGGAACCTCACTTGATTGGAGGTTGATTCTGACAACAAAGATGATTTTCGTCGGTCTCCAAAAGTCCAAAGAAGAGAAGCGTGGATTGCTTGTGTTTTCTTTGGATTAGTTACCTACTATGAATATTAATAAGTGTTTTCTTTGTGTTTGTTTCTTTGGATTGCTTGTGTTAAGTTTTTGTCTTATGAACATGAGTCAAGTTTGGAGAAGAGCTTAGAGTGTGGGAAGTAGCTTTCAGACGATGTGGATTTTTTTAACAAAAACCCTAAATTTATTATTATAACAAAGTAGTCTAACAGAAATAATCAAATAAATGTGAAATAGGATTACAAATTTTTGGAATGTTAAAGATCCTTTTGAGTAGAACTTAAAATGAGTTTTATGAGTCTTGACTTGATCCTTATTGATACATCCTTATCAGAGGAAACTCTAATTAAAAGAATCGATATATTATGCAAAGAGAACTTTTAAATTTTGGCATTGGATTTCTTATAGGAAATCTGTTGGGTATTGAGGATTTGATCCAGTTGATAATTTTAGATTTAAGAGATCGAGTCAGGTTCCAGAGAGATCAACGGACAGCTAGCTTCTTTGAATTGTATTTAAGGGAAGATTGACATTAATTTTGCATTTAGAGAGGCATGATATATAATTTCGAATTGTACATGTCATATTGATATGTTTTTGATATAAAGCATGGTTTGATTTTGGATTTTAATTAACTTTAAATTTTGTGATTTTGGTTTATGATATGGGTTTTCCGGTCGAAAGAGCTGAACCAATTAATATTAGAGCTTAATTATGGGAACCGGTTAGGTTGTGAATTTGACCCGATCAACTCTGTTTTGGAGGAGCTGAATTTGACCCGAAATTTAATTTGATATTGCATTGAATTAAATATGATTATGGGTATGGGTATATGCTTTTTTTTGTTTTAAATTAATAAGAGAACAGGTCATACTTTGGATGCTGAGTGCTGACCGGACCGAATCTTTAATTTTCACCAACGTGTTAGGGAAATAGTATATGTATACTTACTATACATCCACCATGAAAAAGACTTTTAGATAATTATAGTTTTTTTTTTTTTCATTTTCAAGTGAAATTGACTTTGCATTTTACCTTTTTAGAGTCAAGTGCAGTTTTCAAAGTAAAATGCTACCGTAATTCACTAACTAACTAATATTGTGTCCGTTATTGTAACGAAGATATATATGTTATAAGAAAACAAGATTATCTCATACAGAATGACATATTTTCATAAAAAAAATAGATCAACAAAAAGAATAATTATTCGACAATAAAAAATATATCAATATATTCTCATACAAATGTAAAGTCCATTTTTTAATGACATATATACTTGAAATTTTTTTTTGCTGGTGCATAATATTTTCTTTCTCGAGTAGAATTAGGGTGTTTTTAAGTTCACTAAGCCATTTTGTGAACTCAACTCTAAAATCTATTGGTTGGTTTCAAACAACGAATCCGAACCGTTGAAAGCCATCTACCTTACGAATGATGACACATGTGAAAATTTTAAATTTTAGAATTAATTTTGTATAGAGTAAAGTGGTAAAAAAAATATTCAAAAAATGGATGCATTAAAATTAACTTATAAACCTTTTAATCTTGACCGCTTGACTTTATACTAAATTAATTCGAAAGGTTAAAATTTTCGCATGTAAACACATCACTCGTAAGGTAAATGAGTTTCAACGGTTCATATTCGTTGTTTGAAACCAATCCATTAGATTTTAGAGTTGAATTCACAAAGTGGCTTGGTGAACTTAAGAGCACCCTAGTTCTACTCTTCTTTCTCTATATTATTAGTTGTTGTCATGTTATGACACCTTTTATTGTCATATTATATTATGACTCTTGTTATTATTATGGGTCCGCCTAGCTCTCCCCCGTGAACAATCCCCCGTTTCATCCCCCGTCAGTTGCATTAATTAAGGTAGTTAGTTAGTTAGAATTTATAACTGTCAGTGTATTTTAGAAATTTGCAGAAGTATTCATATGTAGCACAACTAGTATTCATCCATCTATATGAAGGTATTCACATTTGCAATAGAAACATATTTGGATATATTACAACAAGAAAGTAGGGGACAAACAACATGTGTGGGGGACCGTACAACTGTCAGAGCATTAATTAAGTGGGGGACCGCATAACCGTCAGCGCATTAATTAAGTGGGGGACTTCTAACTACCTTCAGCTAATTTTAGAAATTTGCAAAAAAAGTATTCATCTGTAACACAACTAGCATTCATCCATCTATATAAATGTATTCATCTTTGCAATAGAAGCATATTTGGACACATTAATCACTCATCTTTTACACGTTTTTAGAGATGGGTTTTTTTTTCTCCTTTCAATCTAACCAATATTTCTGACGATTTGTGAGGAATTTTGCAAATCTAAAACCACGAATGTCTTCTAAATAATTTTCTCTTTCAAATGAGATCCATGATGACATACTTTCGAGTTGTCCGTTGCACAAGTATTCACACCTCATCATGCAAGTATTCATTCCGCATTAAGCAAGTATTCATCCTCATCGTGTAAGTGTAAATAGTTAATGTACCAATTACACGTTTTTAGAGATGGGTGTTTTTTTCTCCGTTCAATCTAACCAATATTTCTGACGATCTGTGAGGAATTTTGCAAATCTAAAACCACGAATGTCTTCTACACAATTTTCTCTTTCAAATGAGATCCATGATGACATACTTTTGAGTTGTCCGTTGCACAAGTATTCACACCTCGTCATGCAAGTATTCATCCCGCATTAAGCAAGTATTCATCCTCATCGTGTAAGTGTAAATAGTTAATGTACCAAGAGTATTACAAACATATGTGCATACCAAACAAATAAAAAGTATTCATCCATAAGATATCAAGTATTCATACAAATAAGTTAAAGTATTTATGCCTAAGATATTAAGTATTCATCCATAAACGTTGAAGTATTCATCTTTAAAACATTAAGTATTCATCTTTAAAACATTAAGTATCCATCCATATGTACTTAGTACGCACTGTTCTAATTCACCATTAATGAAGCTTTGTTCTTTGCAAATAACTCGGATCTGACCCGGCGGTCGACAGTGATGGATCTACTCCGGCGGGGGCGGAGGTGGGAGAGAGAGGAGGCGAAGGTGGGAGGTGGGAGACGGAGGTGGAGGTGGGAGAGGGAGGCCGAGAGGGAGAGGTGGGAGAGGCGGGCGGAGGCGCAGAGGGAGAGGTGGGAGAGACGGGCGGAGGCGCAGAGGGAGGCGGAGGTGGGAGACGGAGGTGAGAGACGGAGGTGGAGGTGGGAGAGGGAGGCCGAGAGGGAGAGGTGGGAGAGGCGGGCGGAGGCGCAGAGGGAGAGGTGGGAGAGACGGGCGGAGGTGGAGAGGGAGAGGTGGGAGAGGGAGGGAGAAAGAGGAAAGAAATAAATGGAGAAAATTGAGTAATTAATTTGTAGGGCCATTAGGTAGTTAGAATTTTGAATTATAGTTATAAAAGGTAGTTAGTTAGTTGGAGGATTAAATGGGGGATGGATAAATGGGGGAAGATATAATTACCCTATTATTATATATAAGGTTATCCTCTTCTTTGTAGGATTTATATGTATTTGTGTATCTAAAATAGAAAATAAAATTGTGTTTACTTAAATGAGATCATTAAATAACAAATAATATTCCTTATATGATATAAAAAATGGAAAGAAATGAAGACATGATCAATCAATCCAAAAATTCCTTAAATGGCATTTAAAAAATGGAACGAAATTAGGACCAAAATAAGGCAGACTTAATAAACTTGTGGTAAGTACGTATCAAAATAAATTTAATTGCTACACATAAAAAAACATCAAAAAGATACATAAAATATATTAAAAAAAAGACAAACTATTTGATCGAAGAGCTAATAATCAATTCAAAATTTCATCTTTTAATCACAGCCGTTGACGGTTCAGGACATTTACGTGCTTAATATAAAAATAAAGATAATACTATGATTGAAACTTTTTTAAGTATTTGATGTGAATAATAAAATATTTAAAACTAAAAACATGAACAACGCTATTTCAAACTCGAGGAAGGTTAATGTCTTTTTTTTGTTGTCTCCATCATGTCACTATCTTTTAAATGTTACCAACTTAAAATGTATAACTCAAATATCAAAATAAACTGTTTAGATTTGATCTATATTATTTTCTCTATGTACATGTAAAAGATCACGACATTTCGATTTTGTTTTGATTGGTATCAAGAGCTTGTAAAAATACATTGATATGAATAAATTTTGGACGTTGATTTTCAACTTATTGATTCACACAAAAATATAATAAAAATTTTATGTACATGTAGACAAAATAATTAGATCACATCTAATCTAATGATTTTATTTTGACATAAAATTTTAAGAAAATATTATTAGAAAATAGAAAAAATGAAGCAAAAAATTAAAGCGTTTGAACCCTCCTCTTTAAACATATACCCCATGTTTGGTTGTGGACTAAAGGTGGAATAAGGAGCTTTTTAGGCTCAACTATTCCACCAAACGAGATCTACTTTGATTGGTCTAACATGGAATAGCCTAAAAGTTAGGCCGGCCTAAACAAGCCTAAACTAAACCACCTCTTGAGGTGCCTTAAATTTTTCTTCAATTTTACGCCATTGGGGCCCACTGTCATTCACCTTCAACCATTTCACCCCTCTCCTCATTAATTAGTAATAATATATTATTAGTATATAATTAGTATATTATTATTAGTATATAATTAGTATATTATTATTAATAATTATTATTAGTATATAATTATATAATTAATATCTTATATTGTTAATATATTAAATAATTATTATAATAATATTATATAATTAGTATTTGTTTATTAATATTATTATTAATATATAATTATATTATTAATATATTAAATAATTATTATAATATATTATAGTTATTATTAATATATTAATATTATATAATTAGTAACTTTTTATTACTAATTATTATTAATATATAATTATATTATTAATATGTTATATTGTTAATATATTAAATAATTATTAACAATAATATTATAATATATTATAGTTATTATTAATATATTATATATATAATTATAATATTTTTATTAATAATTATATAATTAATATGTTATATTTTTAATATATTAAATAATTATTATAGTAATATTATAATATATTATAGTTATTATTAATATATTAATATTATATAATTAGTATCTTATTATTAATAATTATTATTAATTATATAATTAATATCTTATATTGTTAATATATTAAATAATTACTATAATAATATTATAATATATTATAGTTATTATTAATATATTAATATTATATAATTAGTATCTTATTATTAATATATAATTATATAATTAATATCTTATATTGTTAATGTATTAAGTAATTATTATAATAATGTTATAATATATTATAGTTATAATTAATAATTAATATTATATAATTAGTATCTTGTTATTAATAATTAACTAACTTAGGCTTCCAAAACTTTAGTCCTCCACCAACTAACCAAACAAGGAATAATTTAAGCCGTGATCTAATTTTAGATCTCAACCAAACATGAATAATTTAGACTGGCCTAAGTTGGAATAATCAATTTAGGCCTCCTTAGCTTTAGTCCACAACCAAACACCACCATAAGCTGAATAATAACGCATAACTACATATTTTAAGGGTTGGGAATAGGTCCAATGCCATTTGGACCATGTATAAGACTATAATAAAAAGTTGTCCTTTTATGTCATCTAAATCAAACAAGGAAATTATTTAATTTCTTTATTTGAACACCAATATGAACACCGAATAAATGGAGGTTTCCATTACCTCTTAAATTGTCTTTTATATTATAAAGTACAAATGTATAAATAAATAAAAAATTAAAGATGGAGATGACATAATAAATCTAACTTGTGCTATTGATTGTTTCTTAATCTTTCAGCAATTAACATTTATATATTTAAATAGATACTTAAATCAATTTGTACTTATTGATATGGATGAAATTGATATAAAAAATATTTTCAAAAAAACTAAACATATAATCTGAAGAATAAATTGATGTCTTGGTAGAACGTAGAAGTTCAACGAGAGCACAGAATAATTATATATTTTCAACAAATGAAAAGTTTCCTTGAATCGATGCACTGTACATGTCCAATTTTTTAAGAACTGGAGTACAATAAACAAAAAAATAAAAGTTGGCTCTTCTGTATAATAAGAGGGTAAAATTGTGTATTTCTTTCCACATCTGTTTAGTTACTAAATCGAACGTTATTAAAGGCTCTTTGGATAGGAGATCGGTCCAAAAGACATCAGACCTACTCCCAAGTCCCAACCCATATTTTAAACTGAAAAGGACACATATTAAATTCTAAAATTAAACTGAATAATAAATCAAATAGACTGAATTTAAAGAATTTAGTCTTGAAGACGTTCATTATTAAAAATATTGATCCGTCAAAAAATTATTATATGCTAAAATATTAATCGGTCAAATAATATATATTGAAATCAATATATATATATATATTTTTAACAATAGTGGGTGAAATCCACCTGTTCCATTACAAAATCAAAAGATAATTCTTTATATATTTGATGATGGATCGATGCACCAGTCATCAAAAGGAGAAAGTAAAATACAAATCAGACATCAGACAAGCCTGGAATCATTAAGCTGAAACAACTAGGTAGCTACAAAGTTTGCTAGGTAGCAGAAATAATCGCCTAATACAAAACATAGTTTTTAAGCAAGCAAACAGTAATCAAATCCCTACATCTAGAGCAATTAGGAGGAGGAATTCAATTACACAATTTTATAGTGATACATCTTGACACTGTATGTTTATAAGTTATTTTTGTAATTTCAAAGTCCGAAGTCAATCTGAACTGTTCAACATGATCCATATTAAAATATGCTTGGAAACCAAATTTTCTATTTTTTAAATTTTACAAATGTGCTTGAAATTTTACATCTCCATATTAAAATATGGAGATCATGTTGAACAGTTCATATCAACTGTTTGGACTTTGAAATCGCAAAATAACTTATAAACATATGGTGACAAGATATGTCATTATAAAATGATGTAATTGGATCCTCCTCTTTTTATTAATAATACTTTTTGTTAACTAAATATTTGTTAATTAAAAAATTGACTCATGATATTACTTGTGAATTATTAATAATATATTCTGTTAAAAACATTATTAATTAAAAAATCGACTGGATTTATTTTCAATTTATGAATTTTTCTGTGTTCTTCATGATACCTGTGAATTATTAATAATATATTTTGTACAGTTAAAAATTCTTTTGTAATTTCAAAATGGCTGAGTTCACATGACGTGAACTATTTATCAATCAGCAATTTGATTTGTGTTTTTGATATTGCCAAATGCTTTTGTCAAGCACTGCCTACCGGGGAAGGCAATAGACAAGTTTTGTGGTTGATTATATAAAGAATCTTTCCTGTTTAATTAACAATTGTGGGACTTTAAGAGAAGAAAACCTATCCGGTACAATTGCCAACACTTTATCCATCGCGTAATTTATTCAAAATATTATCCTAGTAATAGCTTTTCAAAAATAAAAATAATAAGAAGTCAACTATCCACAAATCTGATCCAGTCAAAATAGGAAAACCTAATCCAATTAACTGGAAGCCCAAGCCCAACCAAGTCAAATTTAAAAAGAAAGCCCAATTTTGTTGTACCTGCTATTTGAGCGCAATTAGTATTTTTTTTTTTGACCGAGTCAAATTAAAACAGACCTGCTTTAAATGAACAGACTTTTTTTTTTAATTCGTGTGAGATTAAAATGGACGACTTAGATCTCACTTTACAAGATGCGGTACTTTACTGAATCTGAATTCACTCATGTGGCTACTCATAAAAAATATTTACATCTATTTAGTTTGATTCTCTTTTAGCAAAACATAAGGTATAAAGTTGACTTTGCTTTTAAAGGCAAGTGAACCCTTATTGCAGTAATGTGACGCTTATTGATAATTTAACAGTAATTGCTACTTTTATATTCTTTCTAATTAAAACATGTCTTACAAATTCATGTGAAAATCTCGTAGAGTTGCAAAATGAAAATTATAAATACAAAATATAAATATTAAGTAGTTCTCATAAATTGAAATTGCAACAAATATATAGATGAAGAGGATGGTTTACATTTATTATAGTTTAATTGCCAAAATTACTGATATGTGAGAAGACTATTTTTAGAGCATTTACGTTTCAGCAACTCAAATGAGTTTTTAAATAACTGTTAACTACTTTTTAGAAATTAAAGTCTCTAAAGTTTCTAACTCTTACATCCCTAAAATTAATTTTAGAGTTTCTATTAAGCCACGTCAGCAACAAATTAAAAATGAGAAATAATTTGAGCCAATCATTTAGTCAGCATGGAGTTTATAAACAGTTTTTTAATAAAAAAACTTTACTAGCATATTTTCTAAATAAAAAACTCTTCCACATCCTTGAAACTGGATTATAAACTGTCACATCATATGAGAAAACTATAATGGTACCAGGATGTAAATGCTCTTATAAATGTAAGTCATATACATAAATAAATACACTTTTAGGGCATGTTCGGACGTCACGGGATTACACGGGATGGGATGTGATGAGAATGGGAACTCACTTTTGAAAAAGTGAGAATCCATGGGCACGGGCATTGGCGGATCTAAGAAGATTCAAATTTTTTTTTAAACCCAATGATATTTTATACATGTGCTTACCCCTGAATGGAAATAATGCCTACTCCTGGATTTAATTCACGCCTCAGTAGAAGAAATTACGCAGCAAAGAAAGTCAGTCCAGACTGATTCGCGTAAAAGAAAGAAAGAAAAAAAGGACGCGGTCTGATTCGCTACTCCACCTAGAAGAATCGTTGATTCGTCAGGAGAAAAAAGAGGTCTGATTCGCTACTCCACCTTTATTAATAAAATCAATAATGCAATTAAATAAATGAATTAAATAATAACATAACATTACTTATTAATTATTATTTTATAAATATAAATATTTTTTATTATTAAATGAGAAGTATTTAATAATAAGAATATGCACTCTCTATGTTTTTTTTTATGAATAAACTGAAGGCATGATATATATAATTCAGTTACAAAATTAAAACTTTCATCTCTTGAGAAGGAACTAACCAAAACTATCCAGGAAGAATATTTTAACAAAATGCATGAGGTATAATCTTATTTCTATTTCATCTCTACTTGAACATGACATCATCGATTATTGAAAAAAGGGTTAATACCAAACATATCCAGAAAATTCTAGATTCCATTGCATTTAGGTGAGGTATGCTCACAAAATTTTTTTGTTTTAACAAACAACAGTCAAGTGAGAGATTTAGTAGCAGCTCAAGTGTTTGGGAGAAAAAAAAATGGAGTTGAACTAGATAAATTTGTTCCCACCATTTTAGCCTAGATGTTCCCAACAAATGGAAAAAAGATGAGACTATTTTGGGAAAATTATGACCATCCGAACGATGCTATAAGATTATAATCCTACTTAACCCAAAACCCACTTGTTCCCATAAAAAAACTGACGTCCGAATACGCCCTTAATAAACCAAAGGTTGCGTAAAAAAAGAAGATTTGAAATTTGAAATTGTGCAACCTGAGAACTGACTAATTCTTAGTTTGAGGAGGGTTCCAATGCACTCTCTTTTGGTGCACTTAACGTGCACCAAAAACTCATATTTTCATTTTCAAAGTTCAAATAGTCGATTCGAACCTTTCAACGCGTTCTTCATATTAAAATGGGCTTGGAGACCAAATTTTACATTTTTTGGAAATTGTTTACTATTTTTTCAGAATTTTTGAAAATCATCACTTTGCTGAATTTCAAATTATTGTTTAGTTTAATAAAAAATTCTAAAAAAATAGTAATAAATTTTCAAAAAATGTAAAATTTGGTCTCCAAGCCCATCTTAATATGGAGAACAGTTGGAAGGTTCGAATCGACTATTTAAACTTTGAAAATGAAGATATGAGTTTTGGGTGCACGTTAGATGCACTAAAAGAGGGTGCAGTGGAACCCTCCTCTTCTTAGTTTAGCTATTTGAATAATTGATGACCAAAATTTCACATATTATATCAAATTTAATATACAACTTATCTGAATTATTGAAAGCACATTCATAATTTTTAGTTTAAAATTTAATAACTTTTTGTATCACTAATATTTAATTACGCTCTCAAATAAAATTAATTTAGATATATTAAATATTCCTGTCCATTTGCAAATTATTTAAAAAAGGAAAACTGGTGAACACGTTTCATATATATTTCTGCGTTGACTAGATTGGGTCAAAAATCTATTTTATTCCCACAAGTCTCCTTTTCACGCTTGATTTTAGCTGGAGACGGATCTCCACCTGGCAACACTGGAATGACTATGCTCCAATCAGTAGCCTTTCTATGAAACACCGGACCAATTCCTCTGATTGTTTTTGATACATGTGGACCCTACCACTCAAAGAACAAATACCAAGTCCATTCAAAGTTTAGAATAGCACAGTCAATCTCAACTTTGAAATTTATAAATAAATTTATGATCGTTAATTAGTTGATAAACACATTTGATATTTAACGGAACAGTGTCTCTCGCGGGACCCACTTCCATAGACGAAACTCCTCTCCACTGCGCCTGGTAACCTGGTGCAACCAATCTCTCTCACCTTCTCTTTTCTCCCCCCGCAAGTGCCAACGGAAAAACTACGGCGACCTCTCCTCGCCTTAGAACTAGGCGGGAGAGGCGGCCGTACGAATAAATCATCCTAGTTCTCCGCCGTCTGATCGAAATCCATTGACCATGATCGACCGGTACAAGATACCTCGCCGCTTTCCTTCCCCAACAAGATTGACCCAGAAGCCGTGCACCACAATCGTTGTCGCTCTACTCGCCTTTGCTTTAATTCTCCTTTTCCTCTCCTTCTCCCCTTACAGGAGAAAAGACGTATGGGGCCCACAGTTCAGTGTCATAATCGATGCGGGTAGCAGCGGGACCCGCATTCACGTTTTCGCTTTCAGTCAACAAGAGGGATCTCTCCCGTTGCTCGATCTAAATCGGACAGCGGTGATGCGTACAAGCCCAGGGCTGTCTTCTTTTGTAGATGAACCTGGTAAGGCGGGAGAATCGCTGGGGAAGCTTATCGGGTTCGCGAAACAAAATGTTCGGCAGAATTGGGTGGGTTCCACTGAAATACGGCTTATGGCTACGGCTGGATTGAGGATGATCGATGAAGAGGTCAGAGAGGAGATTCTCAAGAGTTGTAGAAGTGTTCTCAGGGACTCTGGATTTAAATTTCAGGATGATTGGGCCTCTGTTATACCAGGTTTCTTAATTGTTACATTTTGTTTTAATTGCTTACAATTTCACTACTTATAAATACATTTGAATCGAACTTTGGTCAAGATGACAATTTGAAGTCACTGCTTGCCATTAATAGCACTGTAGGTAGGTTAAACATAGATTATTTAATATATCGCCTACTATTTATGATGGAGAGTTCGAGACTAAATTATCACTTATTGTAAGTTACATTGTACTTCACTACTGTTTTTATCTTTTTTTCTTGGAACTTTGGTGTTCAATTGTATAATCGAGTGCTAATCCAGACCTAGTTTGTTTTTTAATTGCACAATTACACTACTGAGTATTGGTGCTAAATTTGTTTAGTTGAGGATCTATTGCTCAAGTAGATAAGTTGAGGCAAAACTGGAAGTAATTGTTCAACTGGAAATTAATTAAAAAGTTGGATTTAATTGAAGATTACTTGTGGCTCAATGTGGTTAATTGCTCAATTAAAAGCTGGCCAGTGCCATACAAACCACTTACACTGTCAATCATGCCTGAATTAACCAAAATAATCTTACTGAACAGTAAAATTACTGACTGGTTTAGGTTATGACGAGGGGTTATATGCCTGGACAGCAGCAAATTACGCGCTTGGTACGCTTGGAGATGATCCACAGAAAACCACAGGGATAATAGAGCTTGGCGGTGCTTCATCTCAGGTTCTCTGAAAATTCTGTTTAGTTCAATTTTCTATAATATATTTTCATATTCGCTTTGGAAAAAAATAAAAAGTAGGGAAGAACAGATTACAAATTACAAGAAAAAGAAATTGAATCAATTTAAATTTATTGGCTTTTGGTATTCTCCTGTCTTTTCTTAAATCTATCATTTATTTCAGTTGACATTTGTGTCAGATGAAGTACTTCCCACTGAATTCATGCATATATTGAAGTTGGGAAAAACCACATATAATCTCTATAGCAACAGCTTTCTCCATTTTGGTCAGGTAAATGTCTTGAACATTGACCAAATGTATCAAAATGTAACTAAATATGATTCAGTTACTTGTACAATATGCAAGTTGACATGTTTATGCTTAATTTTTATTGTTGTATTTCACAGAACTCAGCACAACAATCACTCCATGAATTGTTAAAATCAGGAGGTATCAAATCAAGTACTTCTCTTTTACCAAAGAATCTTGTGAATTACATCAGCTGGTTTTTTTCTTTTGAGAAAATAATCAAAATAACAATATGAGTTCTTCTTATACAAATATAGCTGGAGATCCATGCATGCCCAGAGGTTACTCCTATGAAAAGGAAATGCTTGAAGTTAAAAGCACTGGTAATTTTACTGAGTGCCGAACTGTCTCATCTGACCTCTTGAAAATTGGAAAAGGTGACTACTCTTATCTCAGTGCTTGATCTTAATTTTTCAATATTCCCTGTTTTATCAGGATAGGTTATTTTGACACCACAATTAGATGACAACTGTGATAACCAACACAATACCTATCAAACTTTGAAAATAAAATTGTAGACATCTCCTCTATCATGTCAATACAACATGTATCACTGCTGCAGTTGTGATACAGATTGGTCATCTATGGTGGTATTTGAAAGTTCATGGTGTAATTTATCGGCATTTTATCGGTAGCCAAGTGATTCTCATTTGATAGGTCTGTCTAAATGATAAAGCAAAATCTATAATTTAAGGCTTTAGGTTTGACAAATTTTGACATCAGTTGCACAATTGTCAAGTATTCCCACTTTATAGCTGTTTTTTCTTTCGGTTTCATTCGAAGGCAGATGATGTCATTTTTTTTTCTAAATGATGGTGTGCAGTCGTGGTCTGAATTCTGATAATAAAACAGATGTTTAATTTCCTGTGAAAAGCTTTTTGGATGATATATATATGATAGATAAATAGAAATAATATAATTTTTTTATAATATTAGTTTTATGCTCAAATGAGAAATTTTTGTAGAAGGGCTTAGAAATTATACAACTTAAAAAACCAAAATGTAATTTTACTGTACTTCTTTTATTCAGAGAACTGCACTTATCAAGAATGTCGCATTGGCTCAGCCTTTGTACCAGATTTACAAGGCCATTTTTTGGCAACTGAGAACTTCTTTTTCACGTCCAAGGTTAGGCTTTTGTACACAGAATTTGGTGTTAGACCCCTTCTTTCATAATTTAGTACCTTCGGTTAGTAGGAAAAGAAAATTTGGGGATTTTAGCTGTAGGAAAAGAAAATTTGGGGATTTTAGCTGTGAGAACTGATACTTTATCGTATTGGCATATAGCACTACGTGTCTCATTATTGCAAACTAATAGCCAATATTTACTGACAATATTGCCTGTTAAATCTAATAAGCATTTTCTAAGCCCAAATCAAGCAGTAGGGTGTTGTTTGCAAATTGCCCAAAAACTGTTCGGTACTGATTGAAAGTATGAAAAATATTTAGTGTCTCTCGGAGTTGTTATAATGTTGGGTTTAATTTGCAAAACTATAAGTGAATAAGCACAAATGGAAACAAATTTAATTAAAAAAACAATAAAAAAACTGCAATAGAAGAAAATATACCATTGCTGTTCTGATCTAGTACATTGCATTATATCATGTAATATCAGAAGGCACAAGCAAATAGTTGCAAGTGACAAAGCCGAACCCCCCTCCACCCACCAAAAAAATAAGCACACCCAACACACACGTACATGAAAAACAAGAAACAAAAAATTAAGCACAAATAATGTTTTGATGACGACTACGATTGGGTTTCATTTATAGCCTACCCCAACTTGTTTGGGACTAAAGGCTTGGTTGTTGTTTTAATGTTTTGATGACCATCCACGATAAGTTTCTATTACACATACTGCGTTGGCATATTTTTTGAAGTTAGATCCATATTTCTTTTTAGTTTTTTAATCTGGATGGAAAATCATCCCTCTCTGACATTTCATCGGCTGGAGAGAAATTTTGCGGTGAAGATTGGGTGACACTTAAAGAACGATACAGTACCACTGATGAAGAAGAATTATCACAGTACTGTTTCTCTTCAGCATATATTGTGGCCTTTCTGCATGACAGCCTCAACGTTCCTATGGATGCTACTAGGTACAATTCTTTGATAATTTACTTATTCGTTGAAGAAAATCCCAAAGTTCACTCTTACAAAATCATCTATCAGCACATATCAAAACAAAAAGATCAAATTATTATTTTTTTGCATTCATGGAGGGAGGAGCTTCGGGGTAATTCAGTCATCCTATATGAATTGAGAAGTATGCCAATGCATACTTCTCATGCTTTCAATTATTTAATTAAGAAATAATTTCTCACATTCACCGAAATAACTCTGAAAATAAAAGTTCCCGTTTAGTCTCCCACCAACTTAGAAGGAGAAATAAATAAATAAGCAAATATAATTAAAATTGCGTAACATAGTATAAATAAACACCAAAACCTCCTTTAATTGTTCATGGAGTGGGATGGAGGAAGCAATTTGTACCTTTCCAAAGAAAAATTGAAACAACAGGTGTGAAGATTTTTCTGGTGTTCCTAGCAGGGGGCGCAGAATTGCACACTTTAAACCATTATCTGTTCTTTTTTTTTTTGGAACCAGGATTGAGTTTGCTAATGAGATTGGAGACATACAGGCTGAGTGGGCCCTCGGTGCATTCATTGTACGAAGAATGATAAACATTACGGACAATTCGCCCTCTATGTTCAGAAGTACCTGGGCACCTCTACTTTTATTATTGAGTTTGTCGCTATTTATATCTTTATTGATTGCAAAATTTAGGAGAGCACAGACCAAGACAGTATATGACTTGGAGAAAGGCCGGTACATCGTCACGCATGTAGCATGATGATCTCAGTAGGTCAATTTTTTGTACAATTTGCATAATTTAATTCAATTCTTTTTGTTTTTAATATCTGGGGCATTTATCTGTGTACATGTGTAAAAGTCTGAGCCTGATAATTTATTTTAGATTTTTTTAGCTGAAATGTTTTACAATTAATATTAGCTATTTGTCTCAATTTTAGAAAATTGCCCTTCCTCTTATTACATGTTCCTTGTATGATTTTCATTACTGAGTTGTACTTTCTGTCCATTTTTTCCTGTCTTTTACATTTTTTTTAGCCTGAGATTGTACCTATGTAAAGTTTTAATTGTAATAAAAGAAGTATGTCAGTATACTCTGGTACATATCTGTACCGGTCCTATGTACCCATGCGTTGACATCCTTAAACAAATTTTGTACAGGACCTGAATACATTTCAATTTAATCAAACAGCAAACAGAACTAAAGCTAAAGTTGTCGACTTTCATTAGCCACTGGCATGCAAAATCACAAGCTTTTATGTTCAAAAGTGGGGAGCCGAATGAGAGGAAACCTTCACGTCCGATTAGATATCCGGAGGTGTTGAAAGAGCACCTGTGATCAGTGAATAAACCATCAAAAAACAACATTAAGAAATATAACTACGAAATGGTGAAGACATGAAAGCGCATGAAAATTTATTTGCACAAAATCAGCATATATGGATCCAGGTTTTGGCCCGCAAACAAGTAGAATGTTATTACTTTATTTTGCGCATCGTCTTCAAATAAGTCAAGATGGCCGAGTTGGTCTAAGGCGCCAGTTTCAGGTACTGGTCCGAAAGGGCATGGGTTCGAATCCCATTCTTGACATTCTTTTCTCCTTGACTTCGAGTAATATAATTTTCTTATATTTTTTTACAGGAACTTCTTTGTGTCTTATTGTATTATATATAATATTATACTAGCTTTTAGTGTTTTAAAAATAATATATATGTGTGTCCAAGATTTACCGAATTCAAGATTTTTTTTATGAAACTGTGTTATTCTATAAAAAAAAGTTCAATAAAAATTTCTTTTATTAAAGTAAAGTCATGAAAAAGCCTTAGCTCTATAATTTTCAGTGAGCAAGTATTGCTCGTAACATATGACAGCTTCAATCTGTCATTATAGAATTTGAAATTTGAGTTGTCGCCGAAACAATATAAAGACTTGTAATAAAATTAAAAAGAGTTAATCTTTATCGATAATTTCAACTATGCCACGTCGTATGCATTTACATCCGTCTGATGTTCTATTTTTCTCATTTATGTTGATCCGACGGTCTCTTTATTTTCTTTTAATTTTTCTCGCACGTGGCCAGCTCCATGAAGTAAAGTAAAATGTGTTAACACCTAAGCATTTATACGATCAATGAAGCTTTTACTCAACAGTAGTAACACAAATATTAACATAAAATGAGTTGTGTATATTGACAAATGACAACAACGCCTAAAAAAATAACAACAACGACAATATTATTATTATTACTAATAATAATAATAATAATAATAACAATAACAATAACAATAATTTTGCTTGGAGACCAAATTCTATATTTTTTAGATAGGTACAAATCACTGTTTTAAGGAGATTCTGAACCATCTGAAAAAGTGATATTGTACCTATGTAAAAAAATAGTAAAAAATTTAAAAAAATATAAAATTTGGTCTACAAGAATATTTTATTATAAAAATCATATTGAGCTGTTCGGATCGACTGTTCAGATATTGAAAACGGAGATAAACAATGTGAAGCATATTGGAGCACAAAATTATAATGCATTTGAACCAACCTCTTGAATAAAACAACATACAGAGGGTAGTCTTCAATTTCTCGCTTGCTACGTCATTGCTCTACAATGTGTGGTTCTATTAAGAAAATACGTATAAAATTTTTTAAATGTCTGCTAAAGTCGTTATCAATTTTATGCGATTTTATGCAAAAAATTTGCGTAAGAAATCTGTACAAATGTTAAGTTTTTTTTTTTCGAAAAAAATCTTCTTCTTTAAATATTTTTTCAATAAATAATTATTTCTCGCGGTGAATCCAGAAAACACAATCCTAGTAATAAATAAAGAAAAGTTTAATGCCTCTGAATTTTAAATCTTGAATATTTTTTTCCGCAAACTCAAATAACAAAATAGAATTGCTAGAATTTGATCCAAGTTGTTTCAATTTTGTTTTGACAAGAACAAGAACTTAAAAAGCTAATATCCAACAATTGTCTAAATAAGCTAATTTATACAAGTTCGTGACAACAACGAAATAAGTTAAAAACTTAAAAACAATGCAATTTTAGACACATGCATAGACAAAAGTGAAGTAGATCATATCTAACAATTGTATTTTGATATTTAAGTTTTATGTTTTTTTTTAAATTAAAAAGAAGAATAAAGATATTTGAGTTGCTACCTCACGAGTAACGCGTGCTTACATAGAAAGTAAATTTGTAATACTTTACGTACGCCTAGAAAAGAAAAGCCGAAATTTTTTCTTAATACCCTCCAAAAATAATAGCAAATCTATCCTCCGCATTGAATTTTTTTTTTAAATAACCTAACCGCCCCACGTTGGGGCAGTTTGCTCTTTTTTTTTTCTTTTTTTTTTACAGATGTATAGCTAACCGCCCCACTGTGGAGCGGTTTGCTATAAATATATATATATATATATATATATATAGAGAGAGAGAGAGAGAGAGAGAGAGATGGGCTATTGTGCTTTGCAAAGTAAAACCCCCTCTTTACTTTGGGCCATATTTTTAATTTTGAAAATCCAAACAACCGATCCGAACTGTTCAACATGTTCTAAATATTGAAATGTGCTTGCAGACTAAATTTTACATTTTTTGGAATTTTTTTACTATTTATTAAGCCGCTTTGGAAATCGCTGATCCACTGTGAACAGTAAAAACAGTAAAATTTTCTGGACCACCGGATCAGCGATTTTCAAAGTGGCTTAATAAATAGTAAAAAAATTTCAAAAAATGTAAAATTTAGTTTGCAAGCACATTTCAATATTTAGAACATGTTGAACGGTTCGGATCGGTTGTTTGAATTTTCAAAATTGAAAATATGACCCGAAGTAAAGAGGGTGTTTTACTTTGCAAAGCACAATAGCCCATCTCTCTCTATATATATAGAGAGAGAGAGAGGGGGGTTGGCTATTCTACTTATATAAGCATATGATGGCATATGCTTATAAGTCATTTTTGTGTTTCTAAAGTTTAAATAGTCAATCTGAAGCGCTCAACATGTTCTCCATATTAAAATGTGCTTGGAGACCAAATTTTACATTTTTTGAAATTTTTTTGTTATTTTTTTAGAATTTTTTAAAACAGTGTTTCAATATACTATAAAAATTCAGAAAAATAATAAAAAATCCTCAAAAATAGTGATTTTGAAAAATTCTAAAAAAATAGTAAAAAAATTTCAAAAAATCTAAAATTTGATCTCCAAACACATTTAAATATGGAGAACATGTTGAGCGCTTCAGATCGACTATTTGAACTTTAAAGACACAAAAATGACTTATAAGCATATGCCATCATATGCTTATATAAGTAGAATAGCCAACCTCTATATATATATATAGAGTATGGCTAATTTGCTGCTGGCAGCATTTCGGCGAGGTGCTGCCGGGGGCATATCTGCCATACTGGTGTTCAAACAACAAATCCAAACCGTTAGATGTTCAATCTATATTAAAATCTACTTGGAGACCAAATTTTACATTTTTTGGAATTTTTTTACTATTTATTAAGCCACTTTGAAAATTGCTGACCACATGGTACAGAATTTGGTTGCACTGTTTTTACTGTTCACCCGGATCAGTAATTTTCAAAGTGGCTTAATAAATAGTAAAAAAATTCCAAAAAATGTAAAATTTGGTCTCCAAGTAGATTTTAATATAGATTGAACATCTAACGGTTTTGATTTGTTGTTTGAACACCAGTATGGCAGATATGCCCCCGGCAACACCTCGCCGAAATGCTGCCAGCAGAAAATTAGCCATACTATATATATGTGTATATATATATTATAGAGTACGGCTAACACGCTTCCTCTAGTATATCAACAATATGCTTCCGGCCTCCAAAATCTATCGAATGGGCTTCAAATGACAAATCCAAACCTTTCAAACCAATCTCCTTACCGAGAGCTTTGTTTCCATATAAAAAAATTTAATTTTTGAATTTATTTACTATCAAGTCAAGTGGTCAAAAATGAGTAAAACAGTGCATTAAAATGGGCGCAAAATCCTTCATATTTTGACAGCTTGACTTGATGGTAAATAAATTTGAAAATTCAAATTTTTTATATGGAAATGAAGCTCTCATTAAGAACATTGGTTTGAACGGTTTGGATTTGTCGTTTGAAACCCATTCGATAGATTTTGAAGACCGGAAGCATATTGTTGATATACTAGAGGAAGCGCGTTAGCCGTACTCTATATATATATATAGAGAGAGAGAGTGGCTAAGGTCAAAGTGGTATGACCAAGGCCTTGGTGCTACCAATTAGTTTTTGCAATTTTAAAGTTTAAATAGTCGATTCAAATCGTTAGATGTTCAATCTATATTAAAATCTGCTTGGAGACCAAATTTTACATTTTTTGGATTTTTTTTACTATTTTTTAAGCCACTTTGAAAATGGCAGATCCGGGTGAACAGTAAAAACAGTGCAACCAAATTCTGGACCATGTGATCAGCAATTTTCAAAGTGGCTTAAAAAATAGTAAAAAAATTCCAAAAAATGTAAAATTTGGTCTCCAAGCAGATTTTAATATAGAGATCACATCTAACGGTTTAGATCGACCGTTTGGACTTTAAAAATCCAAAAACGACTTGGTAGCACCAAAGGCCTTGGTCATACCACTTTGATCTTAGCCACTCTCTCTCTATATATATATATATATATATATATATATATTTACAGATGTTTACCAAAGCGCTCCACTGTGGGGCAGTTTGCTATAAATATATTTTTTATTTTAGAGATCTTAATATTTCCATCTAATATGTATATTATATGACACCTATCATAGATGAGTATATATGATACGTAATCAATTTTAAAAAATATAAACGATCGACAAGAGCTAAGACGATTATTACAGATAATGATCGTCTGATCCTTTGCAAGGATCGAATTTTGTGTTGTTACATCGATCAGATTTTGTGATGGAATGTGCGATGCAAAAGAAATCCAAAAGAGATGGCCCAAAACATCAAGTACCACCTCCCAATGAACAACACACAAAACAAATTCAAAAGAGATATTCGAACAAATTGTTTCACCAGAAATAATCCTAAATCAAATGATACTTCAATTAAAAAATAATTTTCCACAATTTCTAATTCAACGACTAACACATAAACCCAAATTTAACTTGGATAAATATAACAAAATTATATACATGTATCCACGCAAATTCAATTGGCATACCTTATGCAAATACTTAAACAGTCGCCAAGCAACAATTGGAAACGTAAATTGACAAATGCCTCCACTAAACATCTCTAAAAAAAATTTATAGCAAACCGCTCCACTTTGGGGCGGTCAGTTATACATCTTTAAAAAGAAAAGAAAAAAAACAAACCGCCCCAATGTGAGGCGGTTAGGTTATTTTAAAAAAAAAATCAATGCGGATGGTAGATTTGCTATTTTATTTTTGAAGGGTATTAATAAAAATTTCGGAAAGAAAAATACACCAACATCTTTGAGTTCTAAAGTTAAAATATTTTTGTTCATTCGACATAGAAGTTGATAAAATAAAATGCAAAGAAAAAACATATTTTAATTTTTTCTTTTTCTTTCTTTCGCCGTTCAAAACTCTGTAACGATTACTGATTGGTGCAAAAAAAAAAAAATCCTAAAAAAAAGGGTAAATTTCGCTAGAGGTCACTCAACTTTGTCATTTGTCACGAATTGGTCACTCAAGTTTGATTTGTCCCTTTCTAGTCACTCAACTTTGTCATTTGTCTCAATCAATCACTTTATATTTTTCCGTCCAAAATGCTAACGGAATATTCTCATTCCGTCCAAAATATTAACGGAATATACTAGTTCCGTCCAAAATACTAACGGAATGAGAATAATCCGTTAGTATTTTGGACGGAAAAATATAAAGTGACTTGATTGAGACAAATGACAAAGTTGAGTGACGAAAAATGGACAAATCAAAATTAAGTGACCAATTTGTGACAAATGATAAAATTTAGTGACATCCAGCGAAATTTACCCTAAAAAAAACTACCTTGAGATGCCTACACGGCTATAACAGCTTCTCTGAAAAGCCAACGAAAACAAAATGTATATTCCATTGCCGGGATTTGAACCCGGGTCGTCTGGGTGAAAGCCAGATATCCTAACCGGACTAGACGACAATGGATTACTGCTTAAAGATAATGTTGTTTTTAAACATTCATAAACTGTACCCAAGTCAACAGAGGCAAAAGCACACCTTTTTAAAATTTATATAAAACGAGTCTATATCTATGGTACTATGCATGGTACCGATTGGTCTGTAATACAGATTAATATTTTTGTTTTCAAAATATTAACGGTTTATCCAAACCGTTCAACATGATTCTCATATAAATATGTGCATATCGAATTTTATATTTTTAAGAAACTTTTTTACTATTTTTTAAAATAGATAGAAAATCATAGTTTTTGAATGATCCAGAATTTTCTGATCAAGTGATTTTCTACCTATTTTAAAAAATAGTAAAAAAATTCTAAAAAAAATATAAAATTTGGTATGCAAGTACATATTCATATGGGGATCATGTTGAACGGTTTGGATTGACAGTTAGAATTTTGAAAACAAAGATATTAATCCGTATTACGGACCAATCTGTGCTATGCATAGTACCATAGACTCACTCAAACACGAAAGCAATTTTTTAGTTCTAAAACACACTATGTATGTAATATAATAAAATATGAAAAAATTTAATTATTGGTTAATTATTTTTAACACAATATAAATTATTAATTAAATAAAATGATATAAAATATTGTATACGATAAATCACATAATAATATATTATGTAATTAAATGTACGAATAACAAAAAATATTACATATGATTTTGTATTTATCATTTTTTTTATCTGTAATGCGGTAAAGTAATATTTTTTTTATTGAAAAGGCCGATGCGGTAAAGTAATGATAAATTTTCTTTTATCTATATCCGTATTTAGTAAATACGGACGGATGGGATAAACTGATGAAGGATTTCATTGACATCTACGTCTCCAATTAAGTCCATTGTATTTCTTTCTTACTTTTAGGGTGCGTTTGGATGACCCAAGAATAGAGCTAACCTTCAGTTAGCTTCACTATTCTCAAACCTTGGTTATCCAAACACAAATTAGCAAATTGAATTAGCTCAAGAATAACTCTATTATACTAATTACCCATAGGGGTATGTTTGGTTGCAAAACAATAATAGTTAGAATAGTCAAATCAAGAATAGCTGTCGTTTGTCTTATTAGAATAGCTAAATCTCAAAATCCTTAGAAATAGCCTATTCTAATACGACAAAAAGTTTGAATTCCCTATTCTAGCTATTCTAATACAATCAAACACCGAATAAGCTATTCCGAATAGTCTAATCTCAAAAATAATCTATTCTCAACCCAACCAAACATACCCTAGAAATGGTGGATTAGCAAGAATAGAGCTAGTGGGGTTAGTGATATTAATAAAATATTTGATTCCTCTCAATTAGAGTTAGTTTAAATATTAAATTAGTATTAAATAAAATATTTTATTAGTAGTAAATAAATATAATATTAGATTAGATTAGTATTAAATAAAATATTAGTTTAAATATTAAATGTAATAATGTTAATTTAAAATATAGTATTAAATAAATATAATACCAAAAATTAGATTAATATTAAATAAAATGTTAGATTATATATTATATTGTAGTCATTAAATATTAAATGGAATATAATATTAGTATTAAATAAATATAATATCAGATTAGATTAGTATTAAATAAAATATAGATTAAATATAATATAATATTATTTTTAATATTAAATGTCATATAATATTAGCTTAAATTATAAATATAATATAATATTAGTTTAAATGTTAATTGTAATATAATATTAGTTTAAATATTAAATTAGTATTAAATATAATATTAGATTAAATTAGTATTAACTAATATATTAATTTAATATTAAATGTAATATAATATCAATTTAAATATTAAATTAGTATTAAATAAATATAATATTAAATAAAATGTTAGATTAAAGATAATAATATTAATTTAAAAATTGAATGTAATATAATTTTAGTATATATGTTAAGTGTTGAATGTAATATAATATTAGTTTAAAATTTTAAATATAATATAATATTACTTTAAATATTAAATTAGTATTAAATAAAATATTAGATTAATTATAATATAATATTAGTTTAAATATTAAATATAATATAATATTATTCGCTATTCTTGAGCTTACCCTTAATTTTTGCAATTAGTTCATATGATCCCCTCTCCTTCGTCTCCCTGGAACAGAGATTCTCTCTACTCTCCATTCACCTCACTGCTCCAATGGATCTGAATCCGAATAAGCGCCTCAAAGAAGAGTAATTCCTCTTCTTCTTCTTTTTCGAATTCTATACCAATCCTTCAATCCTTCAATTCTACAATTCGTATATCATTTTTCTCATTACAGATTCGTCAGCAATCTCACGGGCTCTTCTATGCTAGAGATCGCCGCGCTCTCCACCATCGTTCCTGTACTCCTTCCTCTTTTCTCCTTTTCTTTCACTATTTTTATGCACTTTACATCCCAACATTTTACTTTATTGTACATGTGACCTCACATTATTAGTCGAGTTTACATGCTTAACAGAAAAAAAGAAGTTTACATGCTTAACAGAAATATTAGTGGAATGGTGTTTTGTTCAAGTTATCTAAATAATTTTGGCTCTATTGTAAAGGTGAGGAATGTTAGAATTGTTGGCAATTAGGTAAAGTTTTTGCCCGTGTTTGGTTAAGGACTAAACCGAGGGATACAGGGTTTAGACCTCACATAGGCCACCAAATGCAGAAAAGTTAGGCCAGCCTAAGATGGAATAAGCCCACTTTATGCTGGAAAATCTGCCTGTGGGGCCCGCTGTCGGTGAAAGAAGGTTTTTAATATTTTTTGTCTCTTGCTTAACTTAGGCCTCCTTACCTTTAAGCCTCCACCAAACAAAATAGCTTAGGTCGGCCTAACTTGGAATAACCAAAAGAAAACAATAGAGAAGAAATGTTTCCTCTTGCATATTGACCTGGTGACATTGTGGCACTATATGGGCAAAAATCCTTTTTCAGAATTAATTAGTCAATTTGGAGTGAAATTATTACTCGATTTTTTCAGGGTTTGGTTGTGCTGAGGAAATGGGTCAGCTCATGCTGGCTAAACGGTATATGCAAATTTGTACCCTTTTTTTGTTACATAGATGATTGAGATGCCACGATTATAAAAACTTTAGGTGGTAAATATAATTATGTACTGTGGAGACATCTACCTTTGTGCCAATTTGAATAATTACAATAATTCCTAGTTTTGTTGCTTTTTTATATTTAAGAGTCCTAAATCTTGTATAAATTGTTGCCTTTTTTTACTGTTACAGTCGCCTATGTCAAAGGTTTCTATTTAGGTCAATTGTTTACTAGATTTGCTTGTTTGGTTGCATTGCATTTTTTCAGATAATGTACAGGAAAACTTGGTTAAGAAGGGTAAAAATGTGAAACCATCTCCTAAAGGTTTGGGTTCTCATTTAATTGCCCTGGTTTTGGACTATGTCTTTGTTATCTTGCCAATTCTCTTGTTTTTCACGGTAATTTGTTTTCCCTACACACTGAAAGCATTTCTGTTTTTAATATTCTTAAAAATGTTATTTTTCTATGTTTTGAAGTTTTTAAGCCTCAACTGTCATACTTAAGTAATGTAAAACAAAAGGCAAAGAAAAACAACAACACAAACCAACAGCCTA
>SWLB01000122.1:0-54696 GCA_011114355.1 Carex littledalei | reverse complement strand
AATGAATAGACTTAGAAAGTCTTTCTTACGCGCTCGAGCGCTTAGCACCTATAAATTCCATGATACCACTTCCGCACCCAGGGAGACTAGGCTCTATTCAAGTAACAGCAGGCGCGGGCCTCCATATATAAGCGTTGATAATTGTGCACAAAAAAACATACCAGAGGTGGACTGCATATAAATCATGTTTTATGCTGATTTGTAACATCACGCTAAAATACCTCAATTTCAATTTATAAGCACTCATACTAATTACACTACAACAAAAAGGGACTCCAGCGACCGTCATCAGCCACCGGTTGGATCGCCGGTCGCTGAAGATCAAAAAAAAATAAGTGTTTCAGCAGCGACGAAACCTTTAGAGACCGGCGCCTATAGCCTTCAGAGACCGATTTGGCCCGTCGCTGAAGGGTACCCCTAAAAAGCCCCAGCCAAACCCTCTTTCTTCTCTCTGATTCCCGCCGTTTAGGTTTAGCTTAAAAAAAAAAAAACACGGAGCCGCCCGACCCCGGCCACCCCGCTGCCGCCCGAGCCCGGGTGTTGGTTTTGGTTTTTGGTTTTTGGTTTTCTTCTCTCTTCTTCTCTCTCTCTGTTGATTTTTGCTTTTCGCTTTTGCTTCGCTCATGTGCTGAGAACCAAAATCTCTTTCTCTCCTCTTTTCCGTTTGCCACTGTTTTTGCTATCACCGAAACCCTAGGATTTTCGGGATCGTGATCTTGTCTTGAGATCTTGCCTCTGGTGCTTTCCTTGTGCTATCCGGGTGCTTAAAGGTGCCCATTCTTGTGGATTGCTTGCTGAGTATAGACGGCCGTGAAGCGAGCCGTTGCTTGGTACCGGCCGAGTATTGACCCTTCTTTGCGATTCTCTCTCGGGTAATTGTTTAAACACCTTTTATTTGACACCGTGCTCGGGTTGTTGTTTTTCCCGGCCGGCCGTTGTAGTTTCTTGATTTGCTGGTTTTTCTGATGCGCGGGCTTCCTTGTCTCTGTTACCTGCTGGTTTCTGGTACCGTACCAGTACTGGTAATGTGTATTTGGCATATGAAATCTGTTACCGTTCCTTGTTGACTATGAAATCTGTTTAAATGATTGCTCAATTGTAATAGAAGCCCATGCCCTAGTCTATACATACATATCTCATGGCAATGTGTATTTGGCATACTGAAATATGAAAAATTGGTTCAAAGTGTGTCAATCGACCATCTTTTGTTTAATTAATTAGGTGCATTTGTGCTAAAGTTGGATTATGTAAATGCATATTCAGGAAAGGTGCTTAGTTCATGCTATCGGTTCATCTACAGACTATAGGAAAATTGGGTCTGTAAGTATTTCGATACAGCTGTAACCTTAGTTCTAGTAAATTGAAATCTGATAAAACCAATCGATTCAATAGTTATTTCTCACTGATGTACATCATTTTTGTTTTGCCTTGGTGTAGGCTGAGCAAGGTTTCTATTTCATTGGACATAAGTACAATGATTATTTGAAGCAGAAATTTTTGCAACTGGTAGGCAATGATACACCGCAACCCCAAATTGTTGAAGTTAGTAAATACGACCTTTAATTTCTGGATTAATAATCAGATCCCTAATAATAAATATATGGAAACTTTTTTCTTATCTTTTTCAATGATGCAGGAAATTTCCATACACTTGTATTGGAAGGAGTACCAAAGTTTGCAGCTCATAACCGTACTGCTGCATATCGCTTCATCACATTAGTCGATGTATGTGGTTCAAGTCTCTGCTTAATTCCCTGCATGAATAAAATTAGTTGAGTTGATTAAAGTTAATTTTAATTTTTAGGTGATGTATGAGAAGAGAGGCAGGCTAGTTTGCACAGCTGAAGCCTCGCCAAAGACCGCACCATTAGTAGGTAATTAAGGGTGCATGATTTAATCTCAGTTTCTTTCTTTAATTTGCTAATTACATAATATAGTTGAAATTAATTTGAGTTCAATTAAGAAATTGAAGCTAACCGAGACTAATTTTGATTCATGCTTGGGTTGGGGTAAAATAGAAGCTTAGGAAAGGTTGTACCAATAAAGAGGGGCTTGTACCAGTAAATTAATGCATCGTGTATCTTTTTTTTAGATTCCATGGAGAATTGGGATCAGAGACACTTGGGAAGGTTGTTACTGTGATCAGAAGGTTGTTACAGTAATGAAGGTTGTACCAGTAATTATATTGCTTGGATATTTGATATTGGATGTCGTATCAGTATTTTATATTGTTCAATTGCTTGCATGTGAATTGTTTGTGAATTATATATTTGCTTGTGAATTATGTTTTCATTGCTTGGTACGTTTCGTACCAATTGGGAAAAAGAAAAATAACAAAAAAAACATCAAAAAAAAAACACCCTTCTGCGATCGATTTTGGACCATCAGCGACCGGCCAATCGGTCTCTGATGGTCTTGCGCCACGTCAGCACGCAGCATCAGCGACAGAACCAATCAGTCGCTAAAGGGTCATCAGCGACCGGTGACGTCAGCGGAGTGGTCATCAGCGACGAAGTAACTACGTCCGGGTCATTTGCGACCGATTTCGGTCATCAGCGACCGATATACCCTACTGCGACCAGCGAAATTACCTTCTGCGAATGATTTGGCCGGTCGCAGAAGGGTATGAATGCTGTAGTGTAATATCACTTCCTTTTATCGACGCAACAGACTTAAGATAGTATTCATACAGATCAATGAGATCTTCGACATGAGCATTCCATACCTTTTTTTGATATGTTTTGAAACCTTTGGGCTCAATGGATTTAAAGACCTTCACGAGTTCTTCCCTAGTTATAAACATGTGTGATGGTTTCTGCACGCCTTTCCTAGGAAAGTGAAGATTCAGATAGTTATATCTATCTATCTACAAAGACTGGTTGTTCCATGCGATTAAACATATTAGAGTAAGCACTCTATTTAATAAAAGACTTGGTTTTTTGTCTTTCAATTGCTTTCTTGTATTGTTGAAACGAACTTCAAGTCAACTTTACTCAAAAGGAAAGGCGTTCTTCCAGATAGATGAGTTGTTTCTTTAGTGCAACTAAAATGATCTATCCTGTTCATAAGTTTTTTGAATTAGTTGTTTGCTTTCGCATTCATATTACCTTTCGCCTTTTTTTGGAACATATTCTCTTCTAAAAGACAGTTACGAGCTCATCCAATACATGCTTTCTAAAGCGAAGACCTTATTGGAATCTGGACTTGGTCCTCTCGCGTATAAACTTAAAAACCCAGACGAATGAATAAGATTATTCTAGAAATTTTTTGAGCACTTATCGGATAATAGAAGAAAAAATGGAGGAGGTTAGCCCCGGCTATTGTAAAAATCAAAAGCATTATTATGCCTGCGAACCACATCGATCCTTGCTATGATCGTGGAGATAATGAGGGAGATCATGAGAGTAATGACTTTAGTACCCCACCTACTATTCAATCAAGAGAAACAGCCTTTTATGTGCGCCGGAGCATTCCCTTCAGCAGTGAGTTGAGCAGCCTTAGAATAATAAGAAAGAAAAAGCATAAAGGAAGGGGTATTCTCTGATTGTTGAAATTGATGTTTCAAAATTCTTCCCCTTTCAGAAGAAAGCAACTCGTTTCATTCTGACACTCGCTCCAGACAATTCCATAAGCTCGCTCCTTCGCTCGCTGGGTAAGTCAAGTAAGTTATTCGAAAAAGGTATTCTTCTTGCAGGATTTTCCCAGTAATTTAGAGTCCAAAAGAAGTCTGCATGGCCAGCAACTTGCCACACAACTACCACACTGAAGGGAACACAGGATTCAAGACTGAATTTGAGCAATTTTTTAACTAATAACTTGCAAAGGAAAGATCCCATAGCATAATCAAAACATTTCCTCTTCTTGAAGTAACACAAATAGAAACATGAACCTAGCTCTGATTTTCAGCAAAAGAAAGATGAAAGTGAATAACGATAGCAAGAAATCTAGTTCAAAGATGGTTCCATTACTTTATTATTATAATACCAGTATATATTAAAGAGCACTACTTCAAACTCACATAATGTTCAGTGTGAACAAAACAAATCTGCTCCCAGTGCTGAAAGCCACAGAGAGAGCTATGTTCTCAGAACCTCTATATAGGACGACTAGGCCCTTCTTTCAACGACGGATAGGAATAGTTTTGATGAGTATAGAAACAGGAGATATGCGTAGTGTTCAGAAGCAAGGGAATATGCGTGAGTGAGTTGATTCGATAGTCTCGAATGTTCTGTAATGTCCTCCAGGCATAAAAAAATACAAGCATTCTTCTTCCTTCAGAGCCAAGACGTTTGTCTTTCAAAAGTTCTGACGCACGAGATACACTAGTTTCATCATCCTGAAACGTAAGAATACTACGAGTCCAATCACGATCATGGTAGTTCAAGAATCCACTCCTTTTAATCCTACCTCTAAATAAAGTAGTAAAGAAATGCAGGAAAGTCAAACGTGTATGTAGCCTTCGCTTCTGCTAGATCAATAACTAATTGTTCATGGCGAGCTTGTTGAATCCTGTCAGTATTTCCACTAAATGTTCAAACTTATATTGTTTATTTTTTTCTTTATTAGATGCCCGGATAAGATCATAAACGACATGAGGGCGTTAGCTCTGGCTAGGTACCATGGCATTAACAGCCCAGCCTCTTCTAACTCATCCCGATGTTTGTGAATTAAATTTCACTCACATAGTACTATTCACCATGAACTCTTGATCTTGAAGTTTATTAAGAATAAGAAACTCACACATCTTTTCGTATCCATCAATTGAACTCAAAGTCACATCAAAGTGCTCAAATTCTTTGCTAGTGAAAATGCGAAAGCGAGGGGACATAGGCATTTTGGAATGGGTTAAGTATCCACCCACAACCGATAAGATCTATTTTGGAATGGGTTAGTAAAAAACTAGCTTTCCGTTTCACTTCACTTTTGAAATGCACTTCTCTTTCTTGATGTTTTCTTTCACGGCACTTCATTCTTTTATAGCTTTCCTAACTTCTACACACTTTCTTATTTTTTTATTTTTTGACAACAGGTCCCTATTAGTGAACCTGTTGTTTTCTTGAGTTGCGTCGGATCGATGTGCTCTCTCAATAATAAATGGGATCGATGCCTACGGGCGTGAAACATGCCAAAAAAAATTTAATAATAAACGGGCCAAGTCCTTTTGTGAGCTTAATTAATTCAAAAATATATTGAATTGGCTTCAAACGATGCATCAAAACCGTTCAAACCGATCTACTTCACGAGTGATGTATTTACATGTAAAATTTATACATTTTCGAACTAATTAGTATAAAGTCAAGCAGTCAAAAAAAGATAGTTTATAAGTTAATTTTAATGTGTTCATTTTTCATCATTTTTTGACCGCTTTACTTTATATTAAATTATTTCAAAAATTTAAAAACTTGACATGTAAACTCATCACTCGTGAAGTAGATCGGTTTCAACGGTTTGGATACGTCGCTTGAAACCAATTCGATGAGTTTTTGAGTTAAGCTCACAAAGAGGCTTAGTGAGCTTAAGAACACCCTAGTTCTACTCAATACATAAATATATTTAATATTACAGTGCATTTTTGGACTTTTGAGGAGCCGCCAAGCCAATGCAGCCCTCCAAGAATAGAGCCGCAGATTGACTTGGCGGCCCGGGTAGATGTGAAATTCTCTCATAATTAGAGTGTTTTGGTTTTTTTTTTTTTATTATGGTATAAATAAAATTTCGGCACTCCTCTGCTGGTCATTTTAACTATAAAAAATGTGTTGGATTTTTCAGATTGCGAAGTATAAATACTTAACCTGGACTTAGCTCTAAAAATAAAAAAAATAATTAAAACTATATTTAGTGTAATTATCAGTTATTCCAAATACGATTTTTTTTTACTGTAATGATAATACAGGTCAACTATAGCGGTTGTAGCTAGGGGTGGCAACGAGCTGGCTTGGTCCGAGTTAGGCCCTATCTCAGCTTGTTAATTCTGGACCGAGCTACAGCCGAGCGAGCTGGACCTAAGGCATCCGAGCTAAAACCTCAGCTTGAAATGGTGACAAGCCAGTCCGAGCTAGCTCGCGAGCTGACGAGCTGGCTCGTTAGGTTTGGCTGGATCTTGTTTTAAGAAGAAAATAAATTCTACAAACTTTTTGGATCGAGCTGAACCGAGCTGGACTGAGCTAGACAGTATAAAATACACACAAAATCATACAAATTCACAAATTGATGCCTAGCCGAGCTGGCGAGCAAGCTAGGCCCTAGCTTGAACTCGTTAATTCTGAACAGAGCTAGTGGCGAGCTGGCTCGTTAACAGCTCGGTCCAGTAACGAGCGAATCAGATGCGACACGATCGAGCCACGAGCTACGAGCTTTTTTTTGCCACAAGTTGTAGCTGTGTTTGTACAATTGTGAAGGATATTTTAGTGTTTGAGATAAAAAAAAGAGAAAGCTATCTATAGCTAACTATTTAAAATACTAAATTGTTATGCAATTTGACCGTGAGTTGAGACTTGGGAGATATTTGGTGATGAGAATTTGGGAGTTCGGTATAATAATGTAATAATAAAATCACAAAATAAAAACAGCTCTCGAGTACTTGACTGAGTACAATTAGCTCCTAGCCGATCGATTGAAATTATACATCTATTGAGATATAATAGGTTTGTTTTGAGATTCGTGTTAGGATTGCACTGAATCTGAATTCGGAGGAAATCAGAAGTGGATATTTTCAGAGCAGCGGGAAATTGGAGAGCCAGGTCGGTACCGGATTCCCGATGAATTCACATCACCTCCGGTACCGTAATAGGGAATCTTTTACAATTACTTGATCTGGACGGATTTTTTTAAAACAGTAATTAAAATAATAAAAGTTAAAGAAACGACATGATTGCGGAGTTTGTTATAAAAACAGCAAAAACCGAATAGGCTATTCGGTTAAGTTTTTTTTTGCTGCACCGAATAGGCTATTCGGTTAAGCAGTCGGTTTTAACAGGGGTTGTGGGAACATGGCCACAGAAGATCCGTATTAGAGCTTAACCGAATAGGCTATTCGGTTTAGGTTTTTTTTTTTTTTTTTTTAGAGACTAAGATTATTTGACTGAAAATAAAGAAATCTAATACTGAAAATTTGAATGTTTTATTTAAATTATTTGACTTCTTTTGATATATAATTAGCATATTTAAGTTAAATTATGTTGAATTACACTATATTAAGTTAAATTACACTAAATTACATTACATTACGCTAAAATACGGTTAATTACGCTAAATTACATATGAATAGGGACGATATCTTCACTGAAAAAGCGAAAAACGACGGTGAAACTTCAAACGGTTATAAAACGGCGCTCGAGTGTCCGATTTCAGCAAATGACCACTTTTCGGAAAGCTTGCGAAAATACGCATGCGTCCGTGCCCGCGATGCCAGATTTCAAAATTCAGAATCGCCAAAAAACTAAGGAAAGAGCCTCAAAACTTGAGTTGAAGTTTCCGATTAAGATTTTCGTTTCTATTATTCAATCCAAGTAGCTCAGTAAATTAGTTACATAATGAACTTGTAGAATACCAGTTTTTACTATTTTCAGAATTTTTTTACTATTTTTTATGATTCATGAAAGATGGCACAGAATCGGTCTATTTTAGCGTAATTTTCGGTATTTCAGCATAATTAGCGGAGTTATTGTAATTTAGCGTAATTTAGTGTAATTCAACATAATTTATTGTAATATAGTGTAATTCAACATAATTTCTATTTAGTGTTTTTTTTATTTTTTGCTAATTATAAATCAAAAGAAGTAATCTAACAAATAATTTAAATCAAATTTTCAGTCTTATATTTCTTTATTTTGCTCTGGTGTTATTAAAAAATAAAAAAAATAAAAACCTAAACCGAATAGCCTATTCGGTTTAGGCTAAAAAATCCCTAAACCGAATAGGCTATTCGGTTTAGGGGTGTTACACGAAAGATCACATACTCCGGGTGTTTGTTTTTGTGAAAATTCGGTTTAACCGAATAGGCTATTCGGTGAAGCAAAAAAGAACGCCTTAACCGAATAGCCTATTCGGTTTTTGCTGTTTTTATAACAAACTCCGCAATCATGTCGTTTCTTTAACTTTTATTATTTTAATTACTGTTTTAAAAAAAAATTCGATCTGGACCGTTCTTTTTAACTTGGCACGAATATCAAAGCCAAATAATTCTCCCCCTCCATCAGCCCGAATCCCAAAGCGTCTGGCAGTTAATCTCAAACCGTAAAGTGAAGGGAATCTTTTACGGTACCGGGGAGGATATTTGCCCATTCCAGATCCCATCACTTTCTAAATATATCGAGGTAGGTAATAGGTATGACGCACGCTTTTGTCGCTACGCCTCTCTTCGAGGATTCACTGACCCCTTCCTAAATTTCGCTCTCTTCAGATAGACAGAGTAACCTTCTCACTCATCTCCGCCAGTTAGTTTTGAAGAAAAGCCCCACAAGTTTAGTGCATTGAAGGAGAAAGAAGGTTGTTTGTTTTATTGTATTATTTTATTTTTATGTATAATTTTTGTTGTTTAGAGAGAAGAGAAAATAGGCATTTGGTTTCAATCAAATCAATAGTTAAGGAATTATGGGTAGTTGAGAGTTGACACCAGAATGTTAGGTTGTCAACTAGATAAGCATCTTTACTTTCTAAGTTAATTGATTTCTTCTACGAAAATTTCATGAAATTTTATTATACTATTGGTTTGGTTTTTTCCTTCTCTTGTTCCTTTCTTCCTTCTGACACCCACAAACGCATAATCTCTTGTAGGCATTGCATCAAACAATTAGTATGCACCTCATGAGATGCAATACTGACTAAATTACATTCAAATGCATTCAGAAAACAAATTAACCACAGATTATCATACTGTTCTTTTTCACTAGCTTTTAGAGAGAAGTGCAGCAGTAAAAATTAATGGGCTTACTTCAACTATTTGTTACGGCATCGATGCCGGTGCTTAACGTGTTAATGGTGACTGGTGTCGGGTCATTTCTTGCGATAGATAGCATTGGGATTCTGAGCAAAGAATGCAGCAAGCATCTCAACAATGTAGGTTAATTTCTTCTCAGTCTTTTCTTTTTTTAATGGCTAATACAATTTATTATTATTTTTTGCTGAAATAAAACAAATCTTTTATATTGACCAAGAAAAACAATTTCCTGCGCAGGTGGTGTTTTACGTGTTTAATCCCGCACTTGTTGCGACCAATTTATCGAAGACAATCACCATGGACAGCATGGCCCTTTTGTTAGTCCCAAATCAGTCTTTCAATCCTACTATTCTGAAAAAAAAAAAAAGGAAATATAACCATTTAACAATGTAAATGTTGTCAAATGAGCAGGTGGTTCATGCCAGTAAATGTGCTTTTGACATTTGTCCTTGGTTCCATTCTCGGATGGGCTGTTATTCAAATAACACAACCCCCTAAGAAACTCAGAGGTCTAATTTTGGGTTGTTGTGCTGCTGGTAATTTAATCTTGTATCTGCCTAGTTTATAATTAATCAAGCATGTTGAATTAAACATGCTAATTGATGTTATTCCTCAGAATAAACTTGCAGAAAACAATTGAACAGGTAATTTAGGGAATCTACTTCTGATTATAATCCCATCCATATGCAAGGAACAAGGAAGCCCCTTTGGAGATCATAATGTGTGCCGAACATATGGACTGGGATATGCCTCTCTCTCTATGGCTGTGAGTACTGAGCACAGTATACAAACCAAGTCAAAGTTGTTCTATTTTTCATTTAAATTGCTACCAGAAAATAGCTGATGCAATCTTTTTTGACAAAATTGCAACCTGCTTTTTATTTTCCTTTTTTCTGCCAAAAATGCATGTGTTTGAAGATTACTTTTTTATCTTTTTCTGTAGCTAGGTGCAATCTTTCTGTGGTCAATTGTGTACAACATTGTTAGAATATCTTCAAAAGACACAGAAGAAAATGATAAAAATGATCACATGCAATCTGAAGAGCGTCCAATTTTAGAAGAAACCGACAAGTTGATTGACGCAGTGTATAGTGTTCTACCTATATCTGATGCAGAGTCACCATCATCATCATCTGAGATAAAGGTTCATTCATTTTACCCATATTATAACATTTTTTTTGCGATGTGACAAAAAAGCACAGCTTTGAACCTTTGTTCTGTATGCAATCTGGCTGTGTGAGAATTTTTTGTTGGTGCATAAGCGCACCTTTAAATCTGCCCTAAGACCATCCTATACAGAAATAAAACCTAATCAAGGCAGCGGAATTACCTTGTTTCATCTTGAGTGTGTTGTTACTCGACACTCAATCGAGATCAAAGGCTTGAACACTTCTTGAATGCTTGAACTATGAACTTGAGGCCTTAGATCCTTCCAAAGCTTGCAGCAATGCCTGTCGAGATTCTTCTCCGAAGTTGCTTGAACAGAATCTCGTCTTTAAACTTAATGGAGCAGTATAAAGAGGCTAATCCTAATTTCAGAATTGATCTGAGAGAGATTGATTGCTGCTGCTTTGGAGACCCAGCCCTTAAATACCCGTGAAAATGCTATAATCAGCCAAGTCGGTTCAGAATTCTAATTCTAATTTTGGCTTAAGAAAACTGTCTGAAAATAACCATAAATATTTCTAGAAGCATCCATATATAAACTAAATATGACCAGAATTTAATCTGTCAATTTTAGTACAATCTAAATCTAGAAATAAACCAAATATGGTTATTTTCATGCCAATTTTATTATTCTAATTTATCACAAGTCCAAATTGTAATATTTCTAATCGGTCCATCAACGATTAGAAATAATTACCTGAATATTCTATACGTATTTCGGTCCATATCCTAATTAAAATACGTACAATGTCTAATTAGCGTTACAAACGTTATTCTGAATTTGATCACTTATTTAGATATTTATTTGTGACAGTATGAAAACATAAAATTATATAACACGTAGTCGAAATTATAATTGTAATTTAGACGTCTCTAAATTCCAACAATCTCTCACTTGGACAAGTATGACCTTTTAATTATATCCTTTAAACTTAATTGCATGCAAAAAAATTTCTGTCTTACTTATCGTATTTCCTGAACAATTTCATCCATCAACTATATCAACAAAGAACCTAAGCGGCAGTCGTTACATTTGTATTAACTCGTAACTAAACCGACATAGATCACATTATTAATATAATTGAATGACATGAATCTGATATGGATGTATAGCATGGAAATTACACGCAAATGTGATCTTAGGGTGTCTATTTCCAACTAGGTCACCACAAAACTTAATACTGAAGTTGAGGTCAAAACTTAAACGAGAAACAGAATGTCAAAACTTCATAATATATATAACACTTGTTACATGTCACAAGTTACATATCCAAAATTACATTGAAAAATAGAACATTAAATTACAAATAACAGACTTCCACTAAAACTGAATATCCTCAATAGAGATTACACCCATATGAGCAACATGCTCTTCAAACTTAGCCGGTGTCAATCCCTTAGTAAGAGGATCTGCTAACATAGAGTCTGTTCCTACATGTTTTATTTTCAATTCACCATTCTGTACTCTTTATTTTACTTTACCTTACTTTAGTTTAGTATTGTTCCATATTCTAAATGATGCATCACTAAGATCTTCCATCTCTAAATTCTTTATCAGAAACTCTTAGTTTCTTGCAACATATTTATATCGATATTGGCAAGCAATATGATATCCACATAGAAATACAAACTTACTCCCACATAACTTAAGGTATATAAATTCATTCAATAAATTTATCTCAAAACCAAACGAGATAATCTCACTATGAATTTTGCAATACCATTGTTGAGACACTTTCTTTAGTTCATAGATGAATTTCTTAAGTTTGCACACCATAGACTTTATATCTCCCGACACATAGTTTTCTAGTTGCACCATATAGATTGTTTCATTAATATTACAATTTAGAAACGCTCTTTTAATATCCATCAACTAAAGCTCTAATTTAAAGTGCGTAACTAATGCCAATATAATCTTTAAAGAGACTTTCGAAAAAAGAGTATTGATGATTCAAAAAACATATCAATCAATATGCCTTCCTTTGGGCCGACAATATTGATTATACGTAAAACATAATAATCATCACTATACTCTATGTACACATAATTTTAACAATCATCAACCTTCCTTTGGGCTGGTTAATGTTTGCATTCATTAAATGAAACCAAAGAAAAAATCTCTAAAATCTTAAGTGACAAGACGAGCTTTATATTACTCCTCATTACTTTCCGAATCCCTTTTAGTTTTAAATATCTATTTGAAACTAATGGGTCTTGTTTCTTTAGGTAATGAGGTAATTTTCCCAATGTCATTGTCAGCCATTGATTATATTTTCTTATTGGCACTTCTGAATTTTCTCGAGGAATTTCAGCATTGTCTGAAACAATCTGGCCTACAACAACATCTTCCAGAGATTCTAGAATCTGACTTTGTGTTGTTTGATTATGTTGAGTTTGGTCTTCAATAATGGTTCCGTTAAAGATACTTGTATTTTGAGTTAAATGAGATCTATGTCCATAAAACTCTCAACACCTGTGGAAATATTTGCATACTCCTCTTCGAATTCAAAATCCATTATTGTATCTCCCCCCGCAAACTCAACATCCTCAAAAAAAATTGCATTTTCCGTCTCAAATACTGAATGTTCTATAGGATTATAAAATTCCTTAATGATAACAATCAAATCTGAAAATTGCGCCCCTTAATGCCTCTTAATGGACCTCTTCATCATCATAAGACACATGCAATTTGATTTGTCCCACTTTTCATTTTCCTTCTGATCATCAGAAGTACTCTTATCTGTAAGTGTGGAACATACCTCCTTAATGCAAGGTCTAGATCCTTGACACCGAGAACTATTACTATGTTCTCATGTCAAAATTTGAAGTTGGTTCCATTCAACATAAAAAATATTGTTTAGGCCTTTAACAATACTAACTGAAAAATTATGAACAAAAAATCACAAAGAACAACACGAATAAAAAATTCTGAATGTATAAATTACATTCAAATAAAGGCCCAAATTGCTCAAAATATATGAGATGATTTTTCCTTTGGTTACTACATGAATTTCACAACCAAGTAAGTTCCCAGGTAAGTCAGGGATCCCTAAGGATTCACTTCGAATTCCGACTAGTCTAGACAGAACTTTCCTAGACGTTGTTACATTCATAGTATCGTAACTTATCTTAATAAATCATCACATTTTATGAGCCTTAAAACCATCTTAAACCAAAGTATCGGTTTCCATTAAGCGGCTACCTTTGGACAACGAATCAATTTCTTATGATACTTTGGCGCAATAATAAGGTACTGATAACCTAGAACATACCGAACAACATGCCTTCCTTTGGGCCGACAATGTTGACATATGTGTAAAATTTTTGGTCATCACTATACTTTATTATCACTCACTTGTACAAATAATTTCAACAACCATTATCTTCCTTTGGGCTGATAAATGATTGCATCCATTAAATGCACACCTAATATCCTTTTGTAAAATGAATTTAAATCAATCTTGTCAAAAGAGGTACATTTGGGTACAATTAGGACTCAATTAATTCAATTCAAGATACATATAACTTTAATGCCTTTATAAGAATTATAATTTATATCTTAGTCATAAAACAAAAGTGCAATTAAATAAATATATATATAATTGCATCATAATAACTGCATTTTTAATCTCAGAAACTATTCTCTAACTTTTCAGAGAGTTGTGTGGCCCCCACGAAATTTTGTGCGGTCTGCTAAATTAAAAAAAGTATTCTGTGCATATGCATCAAAAACCGTGCGAAATCCGTGCGGCCGTATCTTTGTCTGAGTAACTGTAAAACTGCATTTTTTATGCTGAAATTGATCCATGATCTAGAGAGATTTCTTAATTTTGGAAGCACCTTAAATAACTTTTCAAATTTAGAAATTTAATTCCAAATCTATATAACATTTCAAATTTAGAAGTTTAATTCCAAATTTGTATATTTTGTTTTAGGAAATTTATTAAAAAATAAATTTCACCAAAACCCTAAATTTCATAACTGCCTATTAAAATTTTGTGCGGAATTTTGTGTGGCCTCTGTTCGTCCGCACAGAGGGTTGCACAAACTCTGCCAGGACCGAATCTTGATTGGAATTTTTCGATTTCAATTGGAAATCTTCTAGCAAATTCTAACCAACTTAATAACTGAAAAATAGACAATTATGGCTGTAAACTTTTACAAGTTTTGTGCTCTCAAAACCAAAATTTTCAGATCTATAATAATCAAGAAAAATCCAACAAAAATTAACGAGAAAATCATTAATAATTCCTAATTCTCTCTAGATCCTAAAAGACTTAATCATAATTTTAAATTTCATTTAAAGGAAAAATTATACTAAATTCCATTATTCTTTAACCAAAGCATGCATCCACTAATGAAACATCTTTGGATGTAATCATTACCTTCAGGTACTTTGGTGTAGTAAATAAAGTATAAATACGTGGTACAATTACCAATCATCCTTTGGGATAAGTTGGCATCAATTATGTATTAATGACCAGGCCAGTCAACGGAAGGTAGGGGTTCACATCGGAACACTTAAGTCCATGTCCCGAGACCTTTCTAAGACATCATTAACACATAACTACCACATCTGATCTTTATAAACTACGCTTATGCCCTAAACAATTTTAACGAGTACTAATCCTCCTTTGGGCTGACTAATATTCGCATCAATTGCAAGTGCGTTATCTTAATTACTTGTCATGTAACAAATTTAAACTCATCTCGAAAAAAGAGGTCCGTTTGCGGACATTAAATCTTAACTAATTCAAATTCAGAACATGTATAAACCCTAATTTCCTTTAAATAAATCTAAAATTACACCTAAAGTCTAATCTAAGACGTCAACCTATTTCTAGACGTCTTAATCAGAAAATTAGCCTTTAGAAAATTAGCCTATTTCTAATTTCTAATTTCTAGACGAACCTATTTCTAATTTCTAAAATAGCCTTTAGAAAATTAGCTTAAAATTAGCTTCTTATTTTTTTTTTTTTAAACATGGGAATTGCTAACTTCTAATAAACTTAAAATTAGCCTTTATTAGAATTTAGAAAAATTTAATAGACCTAAATTAGCCGTAAAGGCTAATTCTAGAAACCTAATTCCGAAATATATTCTAAAAATTGGCAACTTTAAAACTGAAACTTGATTTGTATAACTGACCAGATTTGTATAATTTCTTAAACCTAATTCCGAAATAAATTTTTTTTTTTTGAAAATTAATTTAATTGACCAGATTTGTACAATAACCATTTTCTATCAATTAAATCTGATTAAATAAACCTTTAATTGCCTGAAATAACTTATCAAACATAGAAAATCTAATTTTAGTCAAACTTAATGACCAAAAAATTGACTCACGCAGTTTGTAAACTTAATATGCTATTATCAATCATCTATGCTTGTTATAATAAGGAAACGCACAATAATTCTGTCCAGGATCACCGAAGCGCAAGGAAAAGAAATTATTCACCGTTTCTTGACTAAAATTTGCATATTGATCAAATAGCATGTACTTGTTTTTGTTTTTTTTTTAAAATTAATTCCAGGTAACCAAAAAAAATAAAGATTCAATAATAGAAAAAAAATAGCAGTTCAAATCATTCTTTATTTCCAAAAAATAAAAAATTATAACTATTTTCTGCATAGGGCGGCTCTGATACCACTTGTTGGTGCATAAGCGCACCTTTAAATCTGCCCTAAGACCATCCAATACAGAAATAAAACCTAATCAAGACAGCGGAATTACCTTGTTCCATCTTGAGCGTGTTGTTACTCGACACTCAATCGAGATCAAAGGCTTGAACACTTCTTGAACGCTTAAACTATGAACTTGAGGCCTTTGATCCTTCCAAAGCTTGCAGCAATGCCTGTCGAGATTCTTCTTCGAAGTTGCTTGAACAAAATCTCGTCTTTAAACTTAATGGAGCAGTATAAAGAGGCTAATCTAAATTTCATAATTGATCTGAGAGAGATTGATTGCTGCTGCTTTGGAGACCCAGCCCTTAAATACCCGTGAAAATTTTATAATCAGCCAAGTCGGTTCAGAATTCTAATTCTAATTTTGGCTTAAGAAAACTGTCTGAAAATAACCATAAATATTTCTAGAAGCATCCATATATAAACTAAATATGACCAGAATTTAATCTGTCAATTTTAGTACAATCTAAATCTAGAAATAAACCAAATATGGTTATTTTCATGCCAATTTTATTATTCTAATTTATCACGAGTCCAAATTGTAATATTTCTAATCGATCCATCAACAATTAGAAATAATTACCTGAATATTCTATACGTATTTCGGTCCATATCCTAATTAAAATACGTACAATGCCTAATTAACGTTACAACGTTATTCTGAATTTGATCACTTATTTAGACATTTATTTATGACAGTATGAAACATATAATTATATAACACGTAGTCCAAATTATAATTGTAATTTAGACGTCTCTAAATTCCAACATTTTTATCAATTGTGAGCATTCACATCAAACAATGCTGTTGCTAAGGTTGGAAATCCTTTTGTAGGTTTCAGTATGGAAAAAAACAAGAGAAGTCGTCTCATCAGTTTGTAAATCAATAGACTTAAAGAAACTGCTAGCGCCTTCCACAATTGGAGTGGTAATATGCTCACAAGTTAACTTTTGGAACAAGGAGAGCCAAAGAACTTTTCTCAGTACTGACCTCTCAATTGTTTTTAGATTGTTGGTTTTGCTATTGGATTAATTTCTCCAGTCCGAAAAGCAATGATAGGGGAAGGTGCTCCTCTTCACATGATTGAAGAATCAGCTACGTTGTTAGGGTAAATCAGCTATGGCACTATTTTTTGTACCTTTTCATGATTTAAACCCAGCTAAATTAAAATTTTAATGTTGTTTTTCACCTTGTTTTGTAATCCAGTGATGGAGCAATTCCTTCTTTGACTCTTATCATGGGAGGAAATCTGCTCAGAGGTTCCTCATCTTCACCTTCGCTCTCCAAACCCTTGGTTACGTAACTTACGTTAAACAAGAAATTATAATGTAAAATAAATAATTGACTTGTTTGAATAATAATCTGTCCAGGAATAAGAAGATCAAGCATAAGTGGCTGGATTATTGCAGGAGTTATATTGGTGCGCTATGTAATCCTACCCTTGTTGGGTGTAGTAATAGTAAAAGGTGCCGTGCGCCTAGGCCTGGTTCATCCAGATCCACTGTACCAATTTGTTCTTCTATTGCAGTATGCAGTTCCCCCAGCAATGAATATCGGTACACACTGATTATCCACCAACTCTTTCTAATCATATTATCTAAAAAAAAGGATATTTTAGTAACCATGTTGTTTCTTGCTGATTGAACATGCAAAAAAATTAAGCACTGGTAACCAAATAAGTAGTTATCCTCAGGTAATTTATTCTTACTAGTTGAATAATTTGCCAAATTGGCTCAGTTTTGCTAAATTTTATTGGCAGGCACCATGACACAACTATTTGGAGCTGGTGAAACAGAATGCTCAGTTATTTTGATATGGCTTTATGCCCTTGCTTCGGTCGCACTCACTTTGTGGTCGACCTTCTTTATGTGGTCTGTTTCATAATTTTACGCTCAATAGTTGAAGAATTCATTGATTGCTCTCAGCTAGTTAATAAGTTGAGTGATCTACAGTGTAGTCGACTTAAAAAGTACAGTAGTGTAGCTGGGAATTTTGGAAGAATCATAAGGGTAATTAGCATCTAAAACTTTGATCCAATTGATTTTCAATATTTAGAGAAAGAAGCAATGAACAATATGAAGCACAATTTTATGAATACCACTAAAGAATAGATAGGTTCGATTATTTCAGTTGTTTTAGCTTTCAAGTTAGCTACTACTATAATGGAGTAACAGAAATAAAAATACTATAATATAATAATTGGATGCATAAATCAAAGAACAAAAAAAAAAAAAGAGGGGGTTAAGGGAAGGAGATTTCTTATCCCTCCTACTTTTTATATTCAGGCCTAATGATTTCAACAAATGAATAGAGGAAGTTTGTTACCTATTTCAACAAATGAATAGAGGAAGTTTGTTACCTATTTCCTCTGCTGTTTCGGTGAATTCCTAAATTTGATTCAAAATGCATAAATAAGAATGGTAAAGATCTAGGTATAAAAATTCAATTTCCCTCTACTTAGGCCAACTTTCAATATCAACTATTTTGCACTAGCTGCATGTTAAAATAATTGATTTTAACTAGAAATCTAAAGCATGAACTACCAATTTGCTTTCCGTAGTACATCAGAGTATTCGTAAATAACATCTCAGCCTAATTCAATAGTTACTGGGATCTGATTTCTGCGGAAAATGATTTTATGAACAAAAATGAAAAGTAAATTCTGATATTCATCTGTAACGAAACATATGGACCTGAAGGCAAGGAGGAAGCTGTGGCCTGTACGTGGGTGATAGATCTCTCTCTCTCTCTTTAGGAGAGATCAAATCCAGAACCATTTCTCCATTTGATTTCTCAACTGTTCTGAACTTCTGATGTCCTCCTTTTGGAGTCCGTGTCCCCCAAGGTATGAGGTGCAATTTAAATAAACGGCCGGTCCAGATTAATTCGAGACGAGCCAAACTCAATCTAGGTATGCTTTGAGATTCGTGTGAAGTTAAAAGAACAGTTCGGATTTTATAATCTTTAATTTTTAGTATAAATATAAGAAAAGGTTTCCTTACCCACGCCTTTGTCCTCAGTTTTTACCCACAATTTGTCTTATCCACTTTTTAACAAACTTTAAATACAGTACGACATTTTTTTATAAATTTTCCATCCCATCTCTCTATTTTGAAACCCATCAGAAAAGCTTGAGAAAAAAAAAATGAATGACTACTTCTCCGACTCCGATCAACCTTCCCACGGCGAGATCCTCGCGCTGTCGCTGCTGTGTTCACACCGGAGACTCCACAGCTGCCGCTGCCGTCTCCCTCGTTCTGATCTCTCTCTTCTCTGTTCCCTTCTCTCTCTCTCGTTCTCTTCTCTTCCTCTGGCGCCGGCCTAGCCGCTGCTCTGACTACGGAGATAGGAAGACACGATCTAAGAGAAGTGATCTGGAGGAGAGAGATGAGAGAGAGGCGATCTAAAGGAGAGAGATGAGAGAGAGGCGATCTGGAGGATATAGGAGGAGATGATCTGAGAGAGGCGATTTGGAGGAGAGAGATGAGAGAGAGGCGATCTGGAGTATTAACCTTGTTGCTTTACAGTATTCACCTTGTGGTTTTACAGTATGCATCTTGTGGTTTTACGGTATCCATCTTGTGGCGACCTGGAGGAGAGAGATGAGAGAGAGGCGATCTGAAGGAGATAGGAGGAGACGATCTTTGAGAGGCGATATGAACTCGAAGGAGTCGTGGATCCAAGCCTTTTCAAGGCGATCCTAAGGAGCGGTAAGGATCTGTTTAACATTTTTCATGATCTATGTGTTGTATTTCTTTTCTTTATTTTACAGAATCTGTTTAACATTTTTCCAAAATATATATGCAATAGCTTATAGCATATATGCAATATTTTTATAGGATATATGAGTTATTACACAAGATTCATGCAATATTTTTATAGGATATGTAAGTTATGTGGGATATATGTAACAATTTACAGTATGAATGCAGTTTATAACATGATGCAATTTATATGATACATATGACAATTGTACAGGATATGTGCAACAGTTTACAGTATTCACTTTGGTTAATCATAGTTACAGGATCTGTTTAACAATTGTACTGATAAACTGCATTAGACAGTGTATAACAGTTAATAAAATTCCAGTATTTATCTAGTAAGTTTACAGTATTGATGCAGTTTATTACATGATGTATTAGTCAGGTGTAAAGGTTATGTATTAGACAGTTTTTACTATGATTCACTTTGGTTACAGTATTCACTTTATTTTACAGAATATGTGCAATTTTACATGATACATATAACAATTTTACATGATACATATAACAATTATTAATATTTATATATGGATCTATATCATGTAAAATAAGACTTAAATACTGTAAAAATAGCAGATGCAAACTATAAAATTAGCATATGCTAATTTTACAGGATACATATAACAATTTTACAGGATATGTGCAACAGTTTACAGTATTCACTTTGGTTAATCATAGTTACAGGATCTGTTTAACAGTTATACTGATAAACTGCACTAGACAGTGTATAACAGTTAATAAAATTCCAGTATTTATCTAGTAAGTTTATAGTATTAATGCAATTTATTACAGGATGTATTAGTCAGGTGTAAAGGTTATGTATTAGACAGTTTTTACTATGATTCACTTTTGTTACAGTATTCACTTAAGTTTACAGGATATATGCAGTGTTGTACTGATTTAAAATTTTATAGGTTGCAACTGCTAATTTTACAGTATTGAAGTCTTGTAGTTCACATATGTTTTTTATAGTTTGCATCTGCTAATGGTTCATAACTCAAATTTATAACCTTGTTTATTTTTTTATTTTTTTTGCAGGATGATATCTCGAAAGAACGTGTGGTTCTAGCAATGAAACTTCTCACTCATCCAAATAGCGTGCACCAGAGGGTTATGAAGTGACAAACGCCATTTTTACTTAATAGTTTTAGAGTTTTTTTCTGTTATTTTACAGGTTTCATGCAATAATTTCATTCTATTTATTTTTCATATCATGGATTGAATTTGCAGCTTGTTGAAATGCTTTAACAGTTTTATAGGATATATGCCTTATTTCACAAGATTCATGCAATAGTTTTATAGGATATATCATTTATGTAGGATATATATAACAATTTACAGTATGGATGCAATTGATAACAGGATTCACTTTATACGATACATATAACAATTTTACAGGATATGTGCCACAGTTTACAGTATTCACTTTGGTTAATAAGTTTACAGGATCTGTTTAACAGTTGTACTAGTTCAAAATTCCAGTATTTATTAACTAAGTTTACAGTATTCATGCAGTTTATTACATAATGTATTAGTCATGCAGTATTAGTTTACATGATATATGAGTCATTTCACAAGATTCATGCAATAGTTTTATATGATATATAAGTTATGTAGGATACAACAGTTATGCAGCTTTTTCAGATGTTATTAAGTGTAAAATATTTAACATGATCTACTTATTTATAGCTTACAACAGTTAAATTTATTTTACATATTATGGATTGATTTTCCAGCTCGTTGAGGTGGTCCTTCATTTGATGCAATACGAGACTCCCGTGAGGGCACCATGGTTCTTCATTTCGCCATATTTATCCGTAAGTTATTATGTACTTTTGTATATTATGAATTTAATTTTCAGACTTCAAATTTTCAAATACTTCACTAATATTTTAATGTTTGTGTTTTTTGTCTATTGCAGATTCTAATGCATGATTATGATGAAAGAGCAGCACTTGGGGCCATTTCGCAGTTGTTTGGCCCTCAATTTGACACCATTCGATGGTTGTTCGTTCCAATATGTAAGAAAAAGCATTGGGTGCTTGTTGCGGTGGATGTTCCTGCTGTGAGGATGCATTACTACACCTCATCTGGTGGAGATAGTGCATATATGGAATACCATTGGCACACGATTAAATGGCTGAGAGAGTTCCTTGCCTTGAGTGAGTGTTTTATTTAAAAAGTTTCAGTTAATTTACAGGTTTTATGCACTTAATTTACAGGATTATGACTTGAAGTGTGTCTGAAATTTGTTGATATATTTTTTTTCTTTCAGCTAACCCAGCTTGGAAAGATATTGGCATTATTCATGAGAGGTGCCCTCAGCAGGGAAAACATTCAATGGATTATGCAATTTTTGTGTTGCGGTTTGTCTACAATTTGATAACTCAGAACCCTATGAATTTCACACAGGTAATTTTATTAACTTTAACAGTTTTATAAGATATATGCATCATTTCACAAGATTCATGCAATAGTTTTATAGGTTATGTAAGTTATGTAGGATATATGTAACAATTTACAGTATGAATACATTGATTTCACAAGATTCATATAACAATTTACAGTATGGTTATATAAGTTTATCACATGATGTAATTTATAGGATACATATAACAATTTTATCCAATGCTTAATTAAACCCAAAATTAACTCTTTTATTAGTTCTTATGTGACAGAGCAATGATAAATAATCGATTAATCACAAGAAATCACTAAAATCATACATCAAAATTGGATCAAAATTCAAATCGGGTATTAACCCTTGCCTCAACTGAGACCGACATCTCCGAGGGCAACGGCCGCCGACAAAAGGTGAACCCGGTTCAGGAAGCTGAGGCGACCACAGGCGTGTCTTCCTCCGTCTCAGCTGTGGCCGGAGCATGCCGGAGCTCGAACCCCCAGACCGGAGATCAAAACCCCAGCCTAGGGTTCAATCTCATATCATATCCAAGATGCACGATTCTTGAAGCAAATCCGAAACGTCCGATTAAAATGCCAAAATGAAGTTTGAATGATACCCGCGAATCCTAAAGCAAGGCCTAAATCCGACGATTAAAAGGCTTCTGCCTTATGGGGCCCACCTGTTAATAGGCCGACTTAAAACAAAAAACCAATAACCGAATCTTAAAGTTATATCCAAAGGCCCAAAAGACCAGTACTAATTTTAAAGCTCAACACACGAATCTCAAAGCCCAAATGATAAATAAAATCATAAAATCAAACCATTTTTACAAAGAAGTCCCTCTTATAAACTTTATTTTGTAATAAGTCCCTACAAAATTACAGAAAGGTCCTTAGCTCCCTAAAACTCTCTCAAATAAGCCCCCAAAAGCTCAATTTCTCATGTAAACCCATCTAAAACTCGTATTACATTTTCATGTCTTCTTAGTCTTGTGAATAGGTCCCTGGGGAAATATAAATATTTACAAATAGGTCCTTTTCAACTCTCTTAAAGCATAACTTTTTCATCTTAAGTCCAAATTGACTCAAACCACCTCCAAATGAACCCAAATTGAATTCTCCATATTTCTAAATCAAAATTAAGCATGTTCAAACATCAGCCAAATTCTGAAATGACCAAAATACCCTTTCCTCAAAACTAAATGATTTTATTGCTTAATAAAATGTAATTAATTAATGAAAATGTAAACATGTCATAAATTAAATATAAACAAATAGTGTATATTCACTTCTCAAATATCCAAATTCCTATTTTAAAATATAATAAATGTTATTTTAATATGAAATCACACACACACACACATATCCAAACCAAGAAAACCAAATCAAAACCAAGGTCAATACATGAGTCCCCTTTTTAGCCCCATTATTCAATTCACGACAAATAGGCACAAATTCTGGAATGGACAAGGTGTTCAGTATGGCTTGGAAGGGTCATCTGATGTAATTAATAGCGGGGGCTTGCGCCCGCTGGGAGTTAAACGTCCCCACAATCAATAAACTCTCTCGATATACTGATTATGAACAGTAGGTTTGTCGAGGGTGAACCGAAGGAATTGTAGAAAGAAGTAAATGTTTCAAGTTCGATGTTCTCCTCCATGTCTTGAAAACTGAGAGCATTGAACCCTGAGACATTTAACGCATGCACACACCTTCCACTGTTGTGCAACTTTCTGCGCCCTTGAACAACAAAACAGAGTTTTTGAAAGAAAAAATCGTCATTTACTTGAAATGACAAGAGCACTTATGTTTCAAAATAATGTTCCAAAAATTTATTGGTCGGATGCCGTTCTCACCGCAACTTATTTGATAAATAGATTGCCAAGTGTTGTTCTAAACAAAAAAAGTCCACTAGAAATCATTTACCAAAGAAAAATAAATATAAATCATTTACGAGTATTTGGATGTACATGTTATGTACATCAAAATAAACGAGATAAACTAGTTCATACTTCTATTAAAACTATTTTTCTAGGATATTCATCTCAAAAAAAGGGTTATAAATGTTATGATCCTGTAAATAGTAAATTATATATTTCAAGAGATGTAACTTTTTTTTAAAATGAGCCATATTTTAAAGAAAATAAAAATAAGCTTGACAATCATATACCTGCAAATGATTTTGTCATTCCTATGACCACTAATCAAATTGTGGAGTCAAGAGTTGTAGGAAATGAAGAAGAAGAAAATGAAGACGAAGATGACAACACTCCTCAAAGTGGAGCCGAGGAAGAAGAAAACGAAAATATTGAAGAAGATGAAAATATTGAAGAAGAAGTTCCGCTAAAGAGATCAATTCGCCCTACTAAACCATCAACAAGGTTACGGGATTTTGTAACCTACGAGGTTTATATCTCATTCAAAATTATATTTCACATAACAATATTTCAAAACACCACCATGCATTTCTTAGTTCAATTTCCAACGAGGAAGAACCAAGAAATTTTGAAGAAGCCATAAGGCAACCGGTATGGTGTAAAGCAATGAAAGAAGAACTTCAAGCCTTAGAAAAGAATAACACATGGATTATTGAACCATTACCAAAAAATAAAAAACCCGTAGGATACAAATGGGTTTATAAAATAAAATACCAAAGTGATGGCTCTATAGAAAGGTATAAGGCCCGGCTAGTTGCCAAAGGGTATACCCAAACATACGGTATTGATTACCAAGAGACATTTGGTCCGGTAGCAAAGATGAATTCCATAAGAATTTTACTTTCAATAGCGGTAAATAATGGTTGGAATTTATATCAAATAGATGTTAAAAATGCATTTCTTCAAGGAACACTTGAGGAAGAGGTTTATATGACCCTCCCACCGGGTCATGTAAAAGAAAAAAATGTTAACCTTGTTTGTAGGTTAAAAAAATCAATTTATGGACTTAAACAATCTCCAAGGGCATAGTATGGCAAATTATCTCAATATTTAATTTTTTGCGGTTTTAAAGTAAGCCAATCCGATACATCATTATTCTCAAAACATGAGGTAATGATATTACCGTTGTTCTTGTTTATGTTGATGACATAATTATAACCGGAAACAATTATGAAAAAATTAACAATGTTAAAAGACACTTAAAAGAAAATTTTGAAATAAAGAACCTTGGTATACTTAAATATTTTTGAGGAATTGAAATAGCTCATTCTGTCAAAGGATTATTTATTTCACAAAAAAATATACTATTGACCTTCTAAAAGAAACGGGAAAATTAGAATCCAAACCGGCCTCAACACCAATTGATAGTAATTGCAAATTAAATTCCAAAGATGGAGAGCCGTTAGAAGATATCAACCAATTTCAACGACTTGTAGCTAAGTTGATCTACCTAACGGTAACTAGGCCGGACATATCATTTGCGGTAAGCCAAATTAGCAAATTTATGCATTCACCAAGAAAATCACATTTGGATGCCATTGATAGAATTTTGAGATATTTAAAGAAATCACCCGGAAAGGGTATATGGATGAAAAATAATAAATCTAACGAAGTGTGTGGCTATTCCGATGCAGATTGGGCCGGGAGTTTTGATAGAAAATCAACAATCGGCTATTGCACATTTGTAGGCGGAAACTTAGTCACATGGAAAAGCAAGAAGCAAAATATCGTGGCGCGAACAAGTGCGGAAGCGGAATATCGTGCCATGGCATCCACCGCAAGTGAGCTCACTTGGATGAAACAATTACTTGAAGAATTGAACTTCAAAATTAATAAACCAATGAAGATGTTTTGTGATAACAATGCGGCAAGGCATATTGCTTCAAATGCGGTGTTTCACGAAAGAACAAAGCATATTGAAGTCGATTGTCATTTCATAAGAGAAAAAGTTCAAGCGAAGAAAATCGAAACTCCTTACGTGAAGAGTCAAGACCAATTAGCTGATATTTTCACGAAAGGTCTCATTCCAAAGGCTTTTGAAAAAATAACAAGCAAGCTAGGATTAATTGACATTTATAATCCTAGCTTGAGGGTGAGTGTTGAAGAATAGAAGTAATTAGAGGGGTAATATTGTAAAATGGAATAAGGGTAAAATTGTAAATAACACATGTATAGGATGTTATCGTTATCACTAACGGTAAAATCATTTCAAAGAGAGTATATATACTCATATTTCAGATTGTAAAGAGATATAACAAAATACTCAATACAAAATACAGAATATTCAAAACTTTACACATATTTACACGGATATTTAGATATTGAAAATCCACATCTAATTTTTCAAATACGAATCGAAGAAAAATCGAATATATCCATACCGTTTTCACGTCCACCAGCATATATATATATCACTATTGCTTGACAGTTTCTATCATACGTGAGTTTCATATTGCATATATATATATTTATTTGCTTTTAACACATCTCCTAACAACTATTGTTTGCATATATATAATTAATTCATATATTTGGTAGATTATTTGCATTTAAAAAAAAAAACTCAAAATTATACCCGCAGCATACTTAAATTACGAATTTGAATGTCACTTAATTATTTTCTAATTCCAAACTTATTATTATATACCTGCTAGCAAAAGCGAATTAAGTCAAAAGGCTTTTCCATGACATTAGTACAACGGTTATATTAAAAATATAAAATTACAATTACCGAGGTCACAATGAAACATCTTTCACATATTTAAAAGATCAAAATTGATTTTGGAAATAATTATTTATGTAACATGCATGAAAATAACCACAGACGTGTGTGTATATAAGATATGCGTTCAAATCTGCTGAAATTCCCACCCCGCTTTCAGGATCTGAAATTCCTCCTCTCTCTTCTTTCTCTCTCCTGAAAGATTTCAGGAGAGAGAAAGAAGAGAGAGGAGAGAGATAGGGAGAGAGGAGGAATTTCAGAATTTTGAAATCGGGGTTGGAGATTTCAGCGGATCTCAATTCATAAGATATAACCAGAAAGAAAATGGAAAGCACTTTGATTACCCTGCATCCTCCAATAGCTATATTAGATCTGATTAGGAGGGTTCATCAGTTCCGCATTAAAGGTTTTAAACCAAATCGAGAGCGTTCGGATTAAATAATACGGTTTTTCTAATTAAATGAATCGATTTGGTTTATTTTGAAAACCAATTTAATTTTTGGTTTGATCCGTTTAGAAAACTTTAAAAAGGACTAAACCGAATCAACAAAAAAGAGAAGTATAATTTTTTTGAGTCTATAAAAAATTAATTATGAACGTTTTCTTTCTCTTTTTTTGTATGAAAATCACTAAACCAATCCATAATTCAATTTAGTGTATTGAAATAAATAAATTTTTTTTTGAGTCCATAAAAAAAATTAACAGAAACACTTAATTTCTCTATGATCATTCTCGTCCATTTTTCGGACGATCCGTGATGAATTTTGCGAATCTAAAAATACAAACGCTTTCTACTTGATTTTCTCTTCAAATGAGATCCATAAAGAAATATTTTTGAATTTTTTTCAAGTCGTTGTTTTTATTTATTTTTAAAGTAAAGCCCATGAGCACTTTAAATTCTCAAGTTTTTAAACATCCGTCTACAACATTTTAAACCTGACATGGAAACTATTTAAATATTTGACACAACTACTTCAAACGGTTATAGACAGAGGTGTAAATGCGTGATATTATATGATCGATATCAGAGGTTTAAACGCTTGAACGTAGTAGTTTAAATGGTAGACATCATGGGGTTGTTCGGCTGGGAGGATTAAGGGGTTGAGGATTAAGAGCTTAAGGAGCGCTAAGGAATCGGTGTTCGGTTGTCTTAATCCGTGGGTGAAAGCTAAGGAAGCTAAAGGAAGGGGTATAGGTGCCTTAAGGTCCGGGCAGGGGATTAAGATCCGGGCAAAAAGAGGCTAAAGGAGGTTATCTTAATCCGCGCTAAGAAATTGGTGTTTGGCAGAATTAAGAGGCTAAGGAAGCTAAAGGAAGCTCCTTTAGCCTTAAAGAGGCTTAAGGAGGGGTTGCCGAACAGCACCCATAGGTTTAAATGGTTATAGACTGAGATTTAAAGGTTTGAAAATTTAAAGTGCTCATGTGCTTTACTTTAAAAAAATAATTTGAAAGTAACTCAAATTGAATTTAAAGTTATGTGCTCATGAGCACATTGAACCCATAATTTGTAGTTTTTAACAGTGGTATTAATAAAGTAAAAATTTAAAGTACATGAGCACATGTGCATGAGTACATAAAGTAAGGCAACAGTGGTATTAATAAAGTAAAAATGCACTGTACATGAGCACATGAACTCATAATTTGTAGTTTTATTTATTTTTTAGCAGTGGTATTAATAAAAATTTCGGTATAATTTCACTAAGCAAGGCAACAGGGACACATACATTTAATTATTGAATTGGACGTCCTGATATTTTTTTTTTTTTTTTTTGACAACAGGTCCCTATTAGTGAACCTGTTGATGTGCTCTCTCAATAATAAACGGGCCAATAACTCCATAAATTCGTCTCTCAAATATTCTCCATGCGGCTGCATACTTTATTATATTTATTTTAGCTTTAAAAAAAATTGTCTATTTTAATTTATTAAAAACTATTGATAATAATTATCTCTAAAATTTTAAATCATAATTATTGCTCAAGTTGTTACGAGACTTAAAAATAAACTAGCTATCATCTTAGACACAAAAATTGTACTCATACAAAGAAGGTATTAATTTTTAGAGTAGAACTAAGGTGTTCTTAAGCTCACCAAGCCTCTTTGTAAGCTTAACTCAAAAAGCTATCGGATTGACTTCAAACGACGCATCCAAACTGTTGAAACTGATCTACTTCATGAGTGATGCGTTTATATGTCAAATTTTTAAATTTTTAAACTAATTTAGTATAAAGTCAAGCAGTCAAAAAAAGATGATTTATAAGTTTAATTGTAATGAGTTCATTTTTCATTATTTTTTGACCGCTTGACTTTATACTAAACTAGTTCGAAAAATTATAAATTTGACATTAAATGCATCACTCATGAAGTAAATCGGTTTCAACGGTTTAGATGTGTTGTTTGAAGCCAATCCAATAGATTTTTGAATTAAGCTCACAAAGAGACTTGGTGAGCTTAAGAACACCCTAGTTCTACTCTAATTTTTAACATTGTATAAGTAATATAGAATTAATAAAAGATACTAGTTTCTCCTCTGCAAAACTGAGCAGTTAAAATAATTAGAACTAGGGTGTTCTTAAGCTCATCAAGTCCCTTTGTGAGCTTAATTCAAAAACTTATTGAATTGGTTTCAAACGATGCATCAAAACCGATCTACTTCACGAGTGATGCATTTACATGTCAAATTTATAAATTTTCGAACTAATTTAGTATAAAGTCAAGCGGTCAAAAAAAGATAGTTTATAAGTTAATTTTAATGTGTTCATTTTTCATCATTTTTTGACCGCTTGACTTTATATTAAATTAGTTCGAAAATTTAAAAACATAACATGTAAACTCATCACTCGTGAAGTTTGGATGCGTCGCTTGAAACTAATTCAATAGGTTTCAACAGTTTGGATGCGTCGCTTGAAACTAATTCAATGGATTTTTGAGTTAAGCTCACAAAGAGGCTTGGTGAGCTTAAGAACACCCTAGTTCTACTCAATACATAAATATATTTAATATTACAGTGTATTTTTGGGCTTTTGAGGGGCTACCAAACTAATCTGCGGCCCTCCAAGAATAGAGCTGCATATTGGCTTGGCGGCCCGGGTAGATGTGAAATTCTCCCACAATGAGGGTGTTTTTGGTTTATTTTTTTTTATTATGGTATAAATAAAAATTACGAAGTATAAATACTTAACCTGGACTTAGCTCTAAAAATAAAAAAATAATTAAAATTATATTTAGTGTAATTATTAGTTATTCCAAATACGATTTTTTTTACTGTAATGATAATACAGGTCAACTATAGCGGTTGTAGCTAGGGTTGGCAACGAGCTGGCTCGGTCCGAGCTAGGCCATAGCTCAGCTTGTTAATTCTGGACCGAGCTACAGCCGAGCGAACTAGACCTAGGGCATCCGAGCTAAAACCTCAGCTTGAAATCGTGACAAGCCAGTCCGAGCTAGCTCACTAGCTGACGAGCAGGCTCGATAGGTTTGGCTGGATCTTGTTTTAAGAAGAAAATAAATTCTACAAACTTTTTGGATCGAGCTGGACCAAGTTAGACAGTATAAAATACACACAAAATTATACAAATTCACAAATTGATGCCTAGCCGAGCTCGCGAGCAAGCTAGGCCCTAGCTTGAACTCGTTAATTCTGAACCGAACTAGTGGCGAGCTGGCTCGTTAACAGCTCGGTCCAGTAACGAACGAGCTGTTAAGAAGCGAATCAGATGCTACACGATCGAGCCATGAGCTACGAGCATTTTCGGCCACCAGTTGTAGCTGTGTTTGTACAATTGTGAAGGATATTTTAGTGTTTGAGATGTGAAAAGGGAAAGCTATCTATAGCTAACTTTTTTTTTTTTTTTTTTTTTTTTTTTGCAATTTGAAGCCCGTGGGCACTTTTATTTATAGAAAATCAGCCATTACATAGGAAAATCCTATTACAGTATACTGTATGGTAGCGTATGGCTCAGCTAAAACACAAACAATATGCCTAAAAAACAGGAAAGAAACATACTGCCAATAAGAAAACTAAGAATCAAAAAGCAGTAAAGGGTAGGTATAGCAGGTGAGATTCCATCTTTCTCTTGTGCCGATTCTTGCCAGTTTATCTGCCAACTCAGTGTGGCATCTTCTAACATGGCAACAGGAAAAACCAGTATTGAAATACTAATTATAAATAACAATTAGTATTTTAAATAGTTAGCATTGCGATAGCTAACTATTTAAAATACTAATTGTTATGCAATTTGACCGTGAGTTGAGACTTGGGAGATATTTGGTGATGAGAATTTGGGAGTTCGGTATAATAGGTTTGTCTTCAGATTCGTGTCAGGTATTGTATTGCACTGAATCTGAATTCGGAGGAAATCAGAATTCAGAAGTGGATATTTTGTCGCTACGCCTCTCTTCGAGGATTCACTGACCCGTTCCTAAATTTCGCTCTCTTCAGATAGACAGAGTAACCTTCTCACGCATCTCCGCCAGTTAGTTTTGAAGAAAAGGCCCACAAGTTTAGTGCATTGAAGGAGAAAGAAGGTTGTTTGTTTTATTGTATTCTTTTATTTTTATGTACTATTTTTGTTGTTTCGAGGCATTTGGTTTCAATCAAATCAATAGTTAAGGAATTATGGGCAGTTGAGACCAGAATGTCAGGTTGTTAGCTAGATAAGGATCTTTACTTCCGAAGTCAGTTTATTTGTTCTATCAAAATTTAAATGAATTTTTATTATACAATTGGTTTGGTTTTCCTTCTCTTTTTCCTTTCTTCCTTCTGACACCCACAAACGCATATATAATCTCTTGTAGGCATTGCATCAAACAACTAGTATGCACCTCATGAGATGCAATACTGACTAAATTACATTCAAATGCATTCAGAAAACAAATTAACCACAGATTATCATACTGTCCAAAACAAATTAAACCCATTTCTTACACTTGCTTTAGCGACCGAGTTGTTTTTGTTTTGGATGCAGAAACTTTGTTCTTTTTCACTAGCTTTCAGAGAGAAGTGCAGTAGTAAAAATTAATGGGTTTACTTCAACTATTTGTTACGGCATCGATGCCGGTGCTTAACGTGTTAATGGTGACTGGTGTCGGGTCATTTCTTGCGATAGATAGCATTGGGATTCTGAGCAAAGAATGCAGCAAGCATCTCAACAATGTAGGTTAATTTCTTCTCAGTCTTTTCTTTTTTTAATGGCTAATACAATTTATTATTATTTTTTGCTGAAATAAAACAAGTCTTTTATATTGACCAAGAAAAACAATTTCCTGCGCAGGTGGTGTTTTACGTGTTTAATCCCGCACTTGTTGCGACCAATTTATCGAAGACAATCACCATGGAAAGCATGGCCCTTTTGTTAGTCCCAAATCAGTCTTTCAATCCTACTATTCTGGAAAAAAAAAAAAAAGGAAATATAACCATTTAACAATGTAAATGTTGTCAAATGAGCAGGTGGTTCATGCCAGTAAATGTGCTTTTGACATTTGTCCTTGGTTCAATTCTCGGATGGGCTGTTATTCAAATAACACGACCCCCCAAGAAACTCAGAGGTCTAATTTTTGGTTGTTGTGCTGCTGGTAATTTAATCCTGTATCTGCCTAGTTTATAATTAATCAAGCATGTTGAATTAAACATGCTAATTGATGTTATTCCTCAGAATAAACTTGCAGAAAACAAATGAACAGGTAATTTAGGGAATCTACTTCTGATTATAATCCCATCCATATGCAAGGAACAAGGAAGCCCCTTTGGAGATCATAATGTGTGCCGCACATACGGACTGGGATATGCCTCTCTCTCTAAGGCTGTGAGTATACTGAGCACTGTATACAAACCAAGTGAAAGTTATTTATTCTTCATTTAAATTGTTTCCAGAAAATAGCTGATGCAATCTTTCTTTTGACAAAATTGCAAGTTGCTTTTTTATTTTCCCTTTTTATGCCAAAAATGCATGTGTTTGATAATTACGTATTTATCTTTTTCTGTAGCTAGGTGCAATCTTTTTGTGGTCAATTGTGTACAACATTGTTAGAATATCTTCAAAAGACACAGAAGAAAATAATAAAAATGATCACATGCAATCAGAAGGTCATCCAATTTTAGGGGAAACTGATAGATTGATTAATGCAGTGTATACTGTTATACCTATACCTGATGCAGAGTCACCATTGTCATCATCTGAGATAAAGGTTCATTCATTTTACCCATGTTATATCATTTTCTTTATGATTTGACAAAAAAACATCTTTTAACCTTTGTTGTGTACGCAATCTGGCTGTGTGAGAATTTTTATCAATTGTGAGCATTCACATCAAACAATGCTGTGCTTGTTAGTTCCCCTTGTTCATTGCTAAGGTTGGAAATCCTTTTGTAGGTTTCAGTATGGAATAAAACAAGAGAAGTCGTCTCATCAGTTTGTAAATCATTAGACTTAAAGAAACTGCTAGCGCCTTCCACAATTGGAGTGGTAATATGCTCACAAGTTAACTTTTGGAACAAGGAGAGCCAAAGAACTTTTCTTAGTACTGACCTCTCAATTGTTTTTAGATAGTTGGTTTTGCTATTGGATTAATTTCTCCAGTCCGAAAAGCAATGATAGGGGAAGGTGCTCCTCTTCGCATGATTCAAGAATCAGCTACGTTGTTAGGGTAAATCAGCTATGGCACTATTTTTTGTACCTTTTCATGATTTAAACCCAGCTAAAATAAAATTTTAATGTTGTTTTCAACCTTGTTTTGTAATCCAGTGATGGAGCAATTCCTTCTTTGACTCTTATCATGGGAGGAAATCTGCTCAGAGGTTCCTCATCTTCACCTTCGCTCTCCAAACCCTTGGTTACGTTAAACAAGAAATTATAATGTAAAATAAATACTTGACTTGTTTGAATAATAATCTGTCCAGGAATAAGAAGATCAAGCATAAGTGGCTGGATTATTGCAGGAGTTATATTGGTGCGCTATGTAATCCTACCCTTGTTGGGTGTAGTAATAGTAAAAGGTGCGGTGCGCCTAGGCCTGGTTCATCCAGATCCACTATACCAATTTGTTCTTCTATTGCAGTATGCAGTTCCCCCAGCAATGAATATCGGTACACACTGATTATCCACCAACTCTTTCTAATCATATTATCTAAAAAAAAGGATATTTTAGTAACCATGTTGCCTATTAGTCTTTAAATTATGCACTTAAAGTTTCTGGCTGATTGAACATGCAAAAAAATTAAGCACTGGTAACCAAATAAGTAGTTATCCTCAGGTAATTTATTTTAGATAATTTATTCTTACTAGTTGAATAATTTTCCTAATTGGCTCAGTTTTGCTAAATTTTATTGGCAGGCACCATGACACAACTATTTGGAGCTGGTGAAACAGAATGCTCAGTTATTTTGATATGGCTTTATGCCCTTGCTTCGGTCGCACTCACTTTGTGGTCGACCTTCTTTATGTGGTCTGTTTCATAATTTTACGCTCAATAGTTGAAGAATTCATTGATTGCTCTCAGCTAGTTAATAAGTTGAGTGATCTACAGTGTAGTCGACTTAAAAAGTACTGTGTAGCTTGCTTGGCAGCCTCTGCCAATTCATCAAAAAAAAAAAAAAAAGGCACTGTGTAGCTGGGAATTTTGGAAGAATCATAAGGGTAATTAGCATCTAAGACTTTGATCCAATTGATTTTCAATTTTTAGAGAAAGAAGCAATGAACAATATGAAGCACAATTTTATGAATACCACTAAAGAATAGATAGGTTCGATTATTTCAGTTGTTTTAGCTTTCAATTAGCTACTACTATAATGGAGTAACAGAAATAAAAATACTATAATATAATAATTGGATGCATAAATCAAAGAACAAAAAAAAAAAAGAGGGGGTTAAGGGAAGGAGATTTCTTATCCCTCCTAATTTTTATATTCAGGCCTAATGATTTCAACAAATGAATCGAGGAAGTTTGTTACCTATTTCAACAAATGAATTCCTAAATTTGATTCAAAATGCATAAATAAGAATGGTAAAGATCTAGGTATAAAAATTCAATTTCCCTCTACTTAGGCCACCTATCAATATCAACTATTTTGCACTGCATGTTAAAATAATTGATTTTAACTAGAAATCAAAAGCATGAATTTACTGGGAAGTCAATAACTGGCACTACCAATTTGCTTTCCGTAGTACATCAGCCTAATTCAATAGTTACTGGGATATGATTTCTGCGGAAAATGATTTTATGAACAAAAATGAAAAGTAAATTCTGATATTCATCTGTAAGGAAACAACCGATAACAAACAGCTTATTCCAAAAAACAATTACGCTCTAATAGAAATAATACGACGATTAGTTTGAGGTTCGGGTTATGGACCTGAAGGCAAGGAGGAAGCTGTGGGTGATAGATCTCTCTCTCTCTCTCTCTTTAGGAGAGGTCAAATCCAGATCCATTTCTCCATTTGATTTCTCAACTGTTCTGAACTTCTGATGTTCTCCTTTTGGAGTCCGTGTCCCCCAAGGTATGAGGTGCGATTTGAAAAATCGGACGGCCGAGATTAATTCCAGACGAGCCAAACTCAATCTAGGTATGCTTTGAGATTCGTGCGAAGTTAAAAGAACGGTTCAGATTTTATAATCTTTAATATTCAGTATAAATATTGACTAGTTCGAAAGAATAGCACGATATGGTGAGATGGCCGAGTTGGTCTAAGGCGCCAGATTAAGGTTCTGGTCCGAAAGGGCGTGGGTTCAAATCCCACTCTCGCCATTTGATTATTTTTATATATTTTAAATGATTTGTCTAAGGCCCACTTCTTTTTCGTGGAAGAGTCCCTTTTTTTACTTCTTTTGATGGGCTTCTGAAATTTCTCCTTGGTTTAAATCTGAAATGGGCTGTTTTTCAAACAACGCGGGCCCCTACCAAAATGAGCAGCCCAATTCTGGTCATCTCAACTGGTTTATGAATTTAGTAATCATAGCTGAAGTTTTTGGAAATATAATATTGATTTTCAATTTTTAGAGAAGACTGATAACATTATCAAGCATACTTTTGTGTCATATCTTTTATTAAATTGCAGTTTATTATATCTTACTCATGACAGAATGCTCAATCGTGACAAACCACTAAATACATTTATAGTTTGCACCGTGACTTTCTGTCATGATTAACCACAAGGAAAGAGAGAAAAAAAACATTGCACCCATAACAGTAAGATATAATAAACTGCAATTTAATAAAAGATATGACACAATTCAATTTAATAAACTGCAATCAAGATATCCAAAACAGTAAGATATAATTAACAAAGCACACCCATAACAGTACCAATTTCACACATAAATCCACAACATGAAAAACTAAGCAAAAGATATGCTTGAAGAGATGAATGCAAACAGCATCAGACAAGCTAAACTAAAAAGAAGAGAGGATCTTCTTGCACTAGATGACTCTGAGGTCTAAATCTCTCAATACGCAGCTTTGTTAAGATCATTGAAATACTGGTGATCCAGAGCATTCTTGGCTGATATCCTTTTGCTAGGATCATACTGTAGCATTTTCTGCATTAATTAAAGAACTGTATTTAATACCAGTGAAATGACAGGTACTGAAAGTAAACTGTAACTAAAATACTCAAGTAAGGCACTTACAGAAAGCAAGTCAATACCCTCTGGATCAAGACCTGGCACAACAGTGGCAATGTTTTTGGGGCTCCACTGAGGGTATTCATGCCAATTTGGTAATTTGCCCACACCAGGCCACACAGTCTCGTTTGGTGTACCCAGCAGCCTGAAATTGCTTACAATTTAAGAACTCGCCAGAAAAATAATTAAGAAAATAGATGAATTTAGGCCAATTTCTCAGTCATATCAAAAGGAGGAAACTTGCCTGAAAATATGAAGCAGCTGCTGGAGTTCAGAGTCTCCCTGAAACAATGCTTGTGTTGTCACCAATTCAGCTGTCATTCAAAGCAACCATGTTACGAATATAATAGAAAAATAGGTTTTTATAAAGGTGGAAAACAGGCTAGATGGGTCCAGTCAAATTTGGGTTTGAATCATTTCAGTTCGGTGTTGTTTCGGACATTAGGCCAACAAGATTTATGTTCAGTTGGGTTTCATCTCACTCGAAATTAACAGACTCAGGTTGTTATTGTTCAGGTCAAGTCATGTCTGGTCCAGCTAGAGACCGGTGCATTTTGGTTGTTTGACTTTTCGAAGCTCTGGCATGAGGTCAGGTTAAATTTCTTTCCCAATGTAAATGTCATGAGAGAAATGATAAGTCAATAACAAAGTTGCTTACCAAATATGCAACCAACAGACCATATATCAACTGGAGTAGAGTAGCGTGTGTCACCAAGGAGCACTTCAGGAGCTCTATACCAGAGGGTAAGAATCTACAAATAAGAACTGAGTTAGTTGTGTTAAAACATAGTCAAAACCAAATGCAAATTTAAGTTAGATAAAATATACCTCGTGGGTGTACTTCTTGAGGGGACAAATATAGGCTCGGCTGAGACCCAAATCTGCAATCTTTAGCATCATAGTCTTGCGATCCATTAACAAATTGTGTGGTTTCAAATCCCTGTTAATAAATAAAGTAAGACAAGGGAATTCTAAAATTAAACCAATAATAACTGAAAGAACAAGTATATAAATCAAAAGTAATGATCACACCTGTGGAGCACCCCATGGCTGTGGCAGAATGCTAGTCCCTTGCAAAGCTGATACATCAAGATCTGAATTTCAAGAGACAATTGTTAATTATGAGATAAAGAGTCAAAAGTTTTAAAACTCTTCAAGATAGAATTTGTTAGAAATGGAACCTTAGTGGTACGCGGTGGGATGACATCTTGGGTCTGGCGAAAGCTACGAATGAATTTCTTCAGATCCAAATCCATGTATTCAAATACCAGGTACAGTATGCTCTGGCCCTGCTTGTTCGTCCCTTGCTTCAGATCTAACAGCCTGGTCAAAGCTCAATTCAAGAACACAAATCAACATCTGTTTAGTTTTTATCTATTTTACTGAAAACCCTGAACTAAAGTTTTTTTTTTAAGGTTGAAAACCCTGAACTGAAGTTGCAAAAGATATCGTTCAATCTGCCCAAAAATGGGTCAAAACAGAAAACCCTCAAAATCAAGATCCCTTTATTTTTTTCAATTTAACCTGCTAAGATCTTGAAAACCTAGTCTGTAAAAAGTACATAACCTCTAGAAGATAGAAAAAATCTTCTTCTTTTTTAGGGATAGTAGGCGATTTGCCGACTAACAGAGAGATAGAAAAATCAAAGAAAGATTCAAGAAATAATGAAATATATTAAGGAAACCGCAAAAAATAAGAAAATAAATCAAGGTGGCATTTTATCAAACACCTGACTACGTGTGGATCAGTAGAGAGCATGCGGAGAAGGGAGACCTCACGTAGAGTGGTGGGAGGGACCCCCTCATCATCCTCTGGAAGCCTCGTCTTCTTCAAAGCCACGATCTTCCCAGTGGCTTTCTCTCTGGCCTTGTAAACCTTTCCATAGGTTCCCTCTCCAACCTTCTCCAATTTCTCGTACAGATCCATTGCCCGGGACATTTTTACTCTCTTTCTCCTGTTTTCTTTTTTTCTCTTGTTCTCTTTCTTTATCTTGTTCTTATCTCTCTCTGTCTATGGTACTCTCTGGTTATTAGATTTGGGTAATAAATGGTGAGATTGTATATATGGGAAGGGTTTGGCCTTTGGGGAAGAAAGCCGTTGGGAAATTTGGGGAAACGGCGAGATGGTTTGAAATTCGAATTCTCAAAGCACAGGGGTGTCGGATCCTCTCCTGTGGCACGAAATTTATTAGACCATCCTAGCGTATCTTATCTGTTCATTTATAATCCATCGCTATAACTAAAATCCTGATTAGAAACGGACGGTAAAGATTTCCAGAACCTCTAACGAAATCCTTTTGATTGGAGAGGAAACCAACTCAAGCACATGGAGGAGCGCTCCTCAAAACCTAGCCCATTTGGATTTGGGCTTGGGCTTTCGGAATCAAACTTCAGTCTACTACAGATGGGAAACTTCAACTTACGCACAAAATATGCTCTAATCATTTTCTTTCATATCTAATCATCTAGTTACCTCCTTTTGTGAGAAAATTCTTCCTAATTCTAAATAATGATAAAAACTGAATTCAATGATTTCAATGTTTCTCCGAGGTATCAGAAACAACGATTCTCTATTCAGTTGTATCGGAAATGAAATTTTAATAGAAATTTTTATTATATTAAATTCTTTTTGTCTACAAAAATATAAACTTCATATTAAAAAACTTTATATTAGATGAGGTTAAAATTCTCAAATCACCTGCATTTTTTACCTTGCAAAAGTACCATAGCAAAACTTGTATAATTGACACACGCACACGCACATGCTCACATAAATATATGAGCACTAAATGCATTTTGACAATATTAATATTATTTGTTAATTTATAAATAAAAAGCTGAAAGAAAAAATTACATCAGACATCTAAAACTAACAACCCTAAAGCATGATATATCAAATTTCCATCTCCTAGCAGAATTTCATCCACAACCTTGCTTCCTGCACCGTGACCTCTTCCAAAATCTTCATCGGCATTCCAAAATTTTCGATTAGCACAAATCAGAACATTTGCATGAAGTTAAATAGTTAATTACATTTGAACCACATCTGCAACTTCTTTGTAATTTGATATTATCTTTCTAGGCATGAGCTGATTACTAAAACTAGAATATAATTCAAGCATGAGCTGATTAGACACTTAGATTAAATTCTAATGTGTCCTCGGACAACATGTCTGCAGCAATTCATCACAACAAAAAATATTTCTACAGCAAATTTAATCTAAGCAGTACAACTGAGTCCGGCTACTATAACACTAGTATCATTTCAAACTAAATAACACCACATCTTAAACCATTGGATCTACTTTAATATTCGTGCAAGACACTAGTGTCATTCCAGCCCTATCTTGTACACGAATATTAAAGTAGATCCAATGGTTTAAGATGTGATGTTATTTAGTTTGGAATGACACTAGTGTTATAGTAGCCGGACTCAGTACAACTTGCTAAAATATGAGAAAACAAAACTTTATACATTCCAAAAACCTGTGCCCTAAAATAAGAGTTTATAGGTTTACAAACAACAACTTTATACATTTTTAATCCATGTAAGATGAAACAAACCTGAGCAAAACAAGAAATATAAAATCCAAATAATAATAACCTAATTGCTCACTGTACCAGTACAACTTGCACTGAAATATATTACCTCATAAGTCCAAACCATAATATTAAAAAATAAACTAACCTGAGTAGCTCATCAATTACTAATATACAATTATATCTGTAACAAAACATATCAAAATTATGCTCAATTTTGAGTAAAGCAAAAATGAAGTCGAAGCTTCATTTCTATTCAATCCCATTTCAAACCCATTTGACCAGAGAAGTATTCAAGCAAAGTGAGATTACATCACAACTTGGAATCAGCTACAAATTTTGATTTATCTTAATGAGATATGCAAATAAGAGATGTGATTTGACAGTATCAAACTGGAATTATGCTCAATTTTGGATGCACCTTAATTGGATGGGAGTTGACAGTACTAAACATTTTTGAAAAAATATCAAACTAAAAGGCTATAAAACAAGTTACCCACAAACTGTTTGTCAGAAAAAATCAAGACACAGGATACAAGTGAATTTCTGACATGGAAAACCATAATGGGTTGCATTCAAATCCTATCAGTTTTCACAACAAATCCTATCAGTTCATGGTATAACCTTGATGGGTTGCATTCAAATCAAGTAGGCATTCCTAATTAAGCTCAAAAGATCCGAATTTTTATTATTAGCTTGATCTGTTGTTAAAACTAAGACAGGAACACAGAACGAAGCTGAAAACATCCTGTGAGCTCTAATTCTCTCCAAAAAAATTATGAACTTTGTGTTGTTTCTATGATTCTCAAAACTTTTCCGAATACCAAACTATTACAAAATTAAACCAAACAAATTAATTTACCTCAGATTTAATCTGAGTCTGCACCATCCTCACTGAAATCGCCAAGCTCCATGCTGTGTTTTGGGTAGCTTTGGTGTTAAAACGAAGAACCGAGTTTTTATTATCAGCTTGGGAACGAAGCAGCGAGACCATCGACGATTGGCGATCTGACAAGGAGGCGAGCAGCTTGGGAATGATTAGACTCAATGGGCAACTCGGCTTGGATCGGATCGACTCAGTTATGGATGAATACTTTCGGGTTGGGGCCAAGTTTGAGCTTAACTCGAATTGCGCTCAGCGCAGTTTGACTCATTCAAGAACCCAACTCGTTTGTTCATGAGCCGGCCCGGCTCATTAGCAGAGCTACCGGGGCATGAGTCAGGGTTGTTTCTCTTCCTTGTCTTCTAGAGAGTTGGGCACTGTAAAATGGCACTGTGGGTATGAGTTGGGTAAGGGCTGTGGTGGCCCTGGTGGGATAAATAGCTTTTGAGGTTGGGGACTGGGGTGGTGATGTGTAGTTAGTATTTGGGGCCTGAGGGAACACGGTGTCAAGGTAGATTGATGGGCCGCAGGAGTGTCGTTGCTTGAGGTATCTATCGGTACACTGTGATCGGCACCTTGAACGCCTCTCAACGTAAGTCATCCATCCGCCCCCTGTTGGGATAGCAGTTCGCCTTCCCATCGTCCCTCAAGTACCTTTTTCAGTCCTCATTAATGTTCTCGAGACAATCTCTTGAAATGACATAATTTCTTCAGATGAATACCGAGGAATTCTTCTGACAACTAATCTCATAATTTCACTAGCATTTATATCTTTTGAGACCGCTATTAGTCCTTTCAGCAACTTCCTTATTGTATCGACACTGGGGTACCAATTCCTCTCCATACTCTTCTTGCAAAGTCTAAAAGCCAAACCAAAATCTCTCTCTTCACAAAGGTAATGTACCATTGTCTGATAAATCTTCCTATTCGGTTCACAACCCCTTCTACTCATCGAATAAAACACATTGTTAGCCATTTTAACTTCACCCTTTATAAAAAAACCCTTTATTATGAGATTATATGTCACCTCATCTGGCTTTATCCCTAATTTATGCATGGTGCGCACCAAATAATTTGCTTCAAAAGTTCTATGCCGATTAATCAAATATTGTATTCTAACATTATATGTGGCAAGAGTAGGGTTACAACCTCTTAGCCTCATTAAATTCCATAAACCATCACCGATCTTGCGTAGGTTATTCTTATAAAATGCCGAAATCAAAGTAGTGTAAGTTACAACATCGGGTTTGACACCTGATTTACCCATTTCCAACATGACCCTGTAAGCTGAATCCAAACTACCCATCTCACACATGACCTTGATAAGTGTATTGTAAGATATCTCATCCAATTGGATTCCATAAATCTGAGGGGCGTTATTGAAAAGTTGGCACAACTCATGAAACCGACTGGCTTGAGAGAGAACCTTAAGTGTGGCATTGAATGATTTTACAGTTCTTTTACAACCAAACAAATGCATCTCCTGAAAAGTTTTGACAGCATGGTCTGGCATGTTGGCCCTGCCATACAGTGCAATAATCCTCATAACAAAACCCTCTCTTCGACCTTGGGGTAAACCTATCTGGCACTCAAAAATCTGCTGAATTAGGTCCAACCGTTGGGCACCAGCTAGGCGGGATACCATATCCTCAAATATAAAACGATTTTCTACCACGATTCTGTTTTGGGCATTCGATTGGAACAAGGAAAACAGTTTTTCTGGGTCCCTTTCTTTCTTCATTCGTATAATTGCGGGCTCATTGGTGTTATCTTGGGGACCCAGATCATTGTTGGTTTGGGGATTTGGGGGCTGAATCTTGCCCTTCTTTAAGAGGGCAGCTCTGCAAGATTCAATTGTGGGGAAGTTTTCAGGATGGTGATTTGCAGAGTGAGCGTAGTTGGCAATATCTCTTTTTTTCACTGATTTGGAGATACCAGCAGCAATACAAGTAATGGCAACTGCATCAATAGCTGCACAAATTCTTCGAACTATGCGAAGGGAAAGCATCGTCTTGGGGAGAACACCCTCACTAATCGTTCGTACCTAGAAAAATGTATTCAAGAAATGGATCAGATAGAGAGTTTGGGGGCAATCAGGTTAATGTGGATGCACCAAGGTCGAAATGCAAGAACAAGATTAGCTCAAAAGTTAAAACAGAGAATGGAAATAGCACAAAAACCTAGATGATAGATCCTCCGAGAAAAAGCTCTGCAGCGGGTTAAGCTAGTCGCTCAAATCAGAACTAAACTCCGGTTTTGAGAGGCTGCGCAAGAGAAGCAATGAAACAAGAAACAGGCAAACAGCCGAGAGGGGTGGTCGCCCGATTTACACATCATAGCCGATCTCCGTGTGAGTGCGTGTCTCTCAGGTACTGGAGGGATACAATGAAACAACGGACGGCTCAGATTAATCCAACCGGGCCAAACTCAATCCGATGCGGCGATGCCGATGCCTATGGAAACAGGAAACTATTGGGTATTGCACTGGATGTGTATTATCTCCGTGTAGCACCCCTAGCCGAGAAAAACAAGTGGCACGATTAATGGGCCTTAGTGGGCTGATATACGGCTCGGAATGTGTTTAGTGGGCTGCAAAAATATTAATATTTTCTTATATTAGATGAGGTCAAAGTCAAACCGTCAAAATTCTCAAATCACCGGCATTTTTATAACTTGGAAGTACCATAGCAGAACTCGTATAATTGACACACATGTACACATAAATATATTAGTATTAAATGCATTTTGGGAATATTATTTATCTAATTACAGATTTGCTTGACTCAGGTTCTCTGCATACGGAAAAATAAATAAATGATGTTTTGAGAAATGTTTACATCTTTGTAATTTTAGACATGTATTAAGTCTCAAACTGATTATTAGAAATTTAGAATATATAACATATATTGAATACAGCGCATAGACTGTGTGCAGAAATTGATAGGAGATGCTCTCAAATCATCTACATTTGACATAGTTCAACAAATGTAATTAAAGCCACCAAGAGATACGAATACAGAAAGAAAAGAAAACCCTAACTAGAATGCCAAACAAAGATACCACAACAAACCTCTTTCAGCCTTACTCAACTTGGATGTAAAAAATAAATAAAACCTACAATTCATGAAAACCAAAACTCCTTCAGTGAACCGCAGACGCAACTGACTCAGGCTGTGCTTCCGGCTCTTTGTTTAATGAATCCCAATCAACCTCCTTAAGGATTTTGAATCTCTCATCTAAAGAAACAAAACCCGATTGCGAATTAACTGCACCACATTGACCCGCTTTGTATATAAGAGAAATGCTGCCTCCCATGTCGGGACCATGGAGCTTTCCCGTCAACAAAACCCGAAGTGGCATAAATAGACCTTTTCCCTAAAAATAATAAAAACAGATTTACAAATGCTGCCCAAACAAAGATAAGGGGACCAAATGCTGCCAAAACAAGAACCAACCTTGCGCTTGAGAGATTTACCAAAGCTTTTGACCCATTTTTGCCAACCTGAATGCCCTTCATTTAATGCTTCTAAGAGTTCCCCACTATTGTATGCAGAAATTAGACAAGCTGCCACCTCAGAAAGCTTATCTTGTACAATAGGTTTGCCTTCGGCACTGCACATTTATGGCATGTTTCAGTCATATGTGGACACATTTTGGGTAACCTTTTAATAAAACCAAAACTTTTATAAGGTATACTACCTATTAAGAGTAGAATGGAGTGGATAAGAAAGCAAATTTGAGAGTGCCGTGTCAGCCTCAGGTATCAGGTCAATCCCATCCTTTAGCAGTTCTGTCGCTTCCTGCACATGCATATAATTTGAGAAAAAAAAAGGAAAAAAAAAAAAGACACAAAAACATGTTCCAAATAGGTAACAGCAATCTCATCTTTCAATGAACATAGCTGCACGGATTAACTGCAATATTAAGTATACCTTTGCAAAAGTACCATCAGAATCAACAAGAATGCCAACAGATTTCCACCTATCTTCAAAAATCTTGACCAATTCATCCTGGGGAAGAGATCTCAGATGTAGCCCATTCATCCATCTAATCAATGAATTAAATAAAAGGTTTCTTAATAATCACTCAAAATAAGTGGCCTAAGATGAAGTTATCATGAGATAGAAGGTTTGTAGATCTTTTATTAGGTTTTTTTTATCTATTACTTTAGCTTTACAATGTCGAAGACAGCGCCACTTTTGTTGACTCTTTCTAATGTGAACTTCTCTACAAGCTGATCAACAGTGAAGAATTCATTTTCTGTGCCATCACCCCATCCCAACAATGCCAAGTAATTAATCATGGCTTGAGGCAGATACCCCATTTCTTTGAACTGCGTGCCACATTACAATCAAAGATTTTAATAAGAATCAGGTAAAGAATTTAAAGGTACCTGAAAAATCATGTGGAATTTTTTAAAATGATCAGGTACCTGACCAACTGATGTTGCACCATGGCGTTTTGATAATTTACTTTTATCAGGGGCTAGAATTAGAGAAACATGAGCAAAAGTTGGCATTGGAAACCCTAGCGCCTGAAAAGATATTTCAAATAGATTCAAGTCTTTAAACAAAGAAACATGAAGCTAATAAGAATCATGTGGATTTGAAAGGTCTCTTCTACTCAGGTATTGAAAATAAAAAAATTGACTTTAATTGGTACCGACAGATTTGCACTATGCTGCTATAGGAGATTAGGACTGGATCAGTTAAAGCTTCATCTTGAGCTTTATACTCTGTTATTTATTTACTAGCTGCTTATTTTCATCAGGTTTAGTCCATACCAGTTTTCTACAAGAGGTCACATCCACTGACACTATAATACACAAGCTTGTTTGCTCTTTATTAGATTAGTATTTTTATTTTTTCATATCCACAGACACTGTAAAATCACAATGTTTAGTCTCGACTAGATTGACCAGATCGCTGCATTTGCCTTAAGATGGTTAAAGTGGATTCATTCTCTTAAATGGTTTTAGCAATAGTATCAAATGATCCACAAAAATGCCTTATTTTTTCCCAATTATCAACAAAAGATCCTACTATTGCTGCTAAGTGTCATTTGCAAGCCAGTAAGAAAAATGAAAAACCATCACAATATACTTCAACTCAAAGAACTTTGCTTGCATTTGGAGCAACAATGGGGACAATGTTGGGGGAATAATATAAGAAATCTTACAAAATTGTGGAAAGTAAGATTCTTGCAACTAACATTATGTCCATATGGGACAGAGAATTAAAAAAAAATATTTAATCAGAATCTACTATACATCTCCAATTCCAGAATCATCTGTGTTCTACTAACCATGTGTAAGTTAAATAGAAATGCAGGCTTTCATGGGTTAACTTTAATACGTGACATCTGGTCATTCAAGAAGAGGGATTCATCCAAAAATTTGTTGTCAAACCTTCCAAAAAAAAAATCCTAGACATCTAAGTTTTTAATTTCAGATCTAGAAAGCTATACTTTTGGATAACAAATTCCCAAACTAAAAAAAATATTTATGTATTAAATAGGAAACAAAAAAAATTGACCTTGTAAATGAGTGCCTGCCGCAAGGTGTTAGGCAAATGCTCCTCAGCTCTAAGATAAACCAAACAACAGATAATATTAATAAGCATAATAATGGAGCTGAACTATATTAGCACATGCAAGTAGGCAGAGTATAGAAATAACTACCTTATAACATGAGATATGTGCATGGTGGCATCATCAACTGTGACGCAAAAATTGTACACAGGCTGACCATTGCTTCGCATTATGACAAAATCCCCTAGTGTGTTCAAATTCCAGTTGACCTTCACGAAACTATCAACATTATCAGCTATTACTATAAATAAAGAGACATTCACCAGCAATACATCCTATCAAGTCATATTAAACAAGCTTTTGGACCTCAAAAATAGCACCCTTCAATCAAAACCAAGTTATAGTCAAACAGAAGACAGTAACTTACTGCTAATTTGCAAATCAACTCAGAGTTCAACTAACTCGTGTAAAGTTAAATTAAAATCTAAATTAAATTTGCATGATTTTAATTTAATCTGTGCTAAGGGCAAAAGTTTCAACATAGTTAGCCAAATGGTCAATAGTTAGCACCACAGTTACAGAACCGTCACACTAAGTTTGGTAAAAACTATATGACAACAATAAATCTAACAGTTGCATGACAGATACAAAATCTCAAATTACTTAATTTGTGAGCAAGATTAAATATTTGGCGTTACCTGCAAAAGACCACAATTACAAATAATATCATAATGCATATTTCTGGAGGAGGACTTTGAACATTAAATCACAATCAACACCAACTGCAAAAGGCCCTTGCAGGGTGGTTAGTTCTTAACTTGTGACTGTTTTATTGATCTCAGAGGAAAAAAAAATAAGGCATTATATGTTGTGGAATTGAAAGAAGAAAAATATACTTCTCCGCGTATTAGGTCATTAATCTTGAGGAAGCCATCCGTGGGAACACGAAAGCGATACGTAAAAGGGGTCCCCTTTGCCAACTCAGCCTCTATTTCTGCCTCAGATGCTGTGGCCCACTTTCCCATGTATACAGGTGGCAGTTGCATCTGCTTTGCTCTTTCCTTCATTTCTTCCAGTTCCTTCGCAAAAAATGGTTGTCATTTTAGGCAAAGATATTCAACACAGGCATCATGATTTGGAAAATAAAATATGTCAACAGATAATCTCCTGAGAAACTCCCTGCTCTAACTTGCCAGTAACTTGAAATAGAAAAGTAAGACTAACTAATAACTGGAGGATGCCATTGACAACTTAAGCATTCTATAAGAAATACCGTACAAGAAAAAATCACCTCGTTGGAACAAAAGCAGCGGTAAACAGCACCAGATTCCAACAGCTTCTCAGCATATTGTTTGTAAAGTGCATTCCTTTCTGACTGACGGTAGGGCCCGTAATCTCCACCCACATCTGGGCCTAAAATAGAAATTGGCTTTTTATCTCTAATTCATTGGGCATCAATTTCAGTGTATATATTGAAGCTAAACATTAAACTGTTCTAAAAAATCGAAGGAGCATGTCATGATAAAATAATGGAAGTAAAGAGATCACCTTCATCCCAATTGAGACCCAGCCAAGTAAGATCGCTCAGCACTGCTTCCTCTGACTTCTTAGTCGACCTCTCCAAATCCGTATCTTCTATTCTTAGTATAAATTTCCCACCTTTGGACCTAAAGCACCCATAATTGAATTAATTATATAAGACTGAAGTTCAATTAATGTAGTCTGTAGGAGCCAGAGCAGATGAACAGACCTGGCGAAGAGGTAATTAAACAGAGCAGTCCTGGCGCCGCCTACGTGGAGGTTTCCAGTCGGGGAAGGAGCAAATCGGACTCGGACCTCGCTGCTGGAGGGAGAGGCCGCCGCCACAGCGAAGCATCTCCGGCGAAAGGAGACGAAGCGGGAACGGAGGCAGAGAGACGGTGGCTGGGGAAATGTCCGGATCCTAAGCCCGACGAGACTTGCCATCCTTGTCAAAGTCTCCCCCTTTCGAATTTTCCCCCTTTCTTAAACGACCGCGGGCCTAGTCTGAACTCTGAAGAGGTTTATCTATCTACAGACACGCACGAAGTTTAAAGCGTTCCGCACGAATCTTAAGCAAATCGACGGTGATTAAACCCATCGAACCAAAGTAGGTCCGATGCCCATTGGACCTACTCTCAAGTGACGGTGTAGTGAGAGAGCTGTAAGAGGAAAGACATTTTATGTTTGGACCCGGAGCATCGCCAGATGGCTGGGTATATTGGTAATTCAATAGAAATAATAAAAATAATTTATATAACTAATTGTGATTTAATAATCTCTTTGAGTTTGAGCGTATGTATTTATAAATCGCTTTGAAACGACTTAGAATAATAATACTTGCTGGATTCAATAAGCTATCAGATACATTTTTTAGATCTGTATGCGATTCGTTAATGCGAATTCAGATTCTTTTTTTAAAGGCTCTGTCAGAGGCTGCCACAGTTCATATATAATGCGAATTTTAGATCAGATATTTAAATTATGGAAATCCATTGATGCACATTGCATAATTATATGAATATGAGTATTACAGAAAATATGGAACAAAAAAATATATATATGTAATACATAGAATACATAGAATCTAAATCAACCTATAATTGGAAAATCAGTGTTGATTCTTAATTTACTAGAACCAAAACTCAACTTTATTAAATAAAGTTCATAAAAAAAATACAAATATTTATTTATTTTTCTTATACTTAAAACTAAGTGCGGCTTATTCAAAATTATGGATTCACTGAATATATATAACAAAAATGCTATAAATTAGACTGCATTTAAAATTAAATTAATTTAGTTGGAGAAAATTCAAAAACTAAAATTGAGACGAATTTCATCACAAGAACCTACGTGCCAAATGTATAGGTTCCAATCTCGGAGCCTGGACACATTACGTTTGATCACAAACACAACTTTAGTCACAATGTGACTCACATGACGTGATCTCACTTTAATATATTAATCACAACACAATACAACACGTAAAAAATTAATTTGATCACGGCATGTAACCACAACACAATTTTTTCACACTAAGTGCATTTTAACTATACTCTTTGAATATTTATCTAGCAGCAGTGTAACATTGAGCAGAGAACGGAGTAGGTCCAATGCCCATCGGACCTACTTGTAGGTTCAACGAGCACGATGACCGTCCGATCTAATTTAAAATTTGTGCACACGAACATTTAAACAAACACGCACGAATTTTAAAGCATTCTGCACAAATCTTAAAGCAAATCGACGGTGATTAAACCCATCGAATCTCTCAAGTGCATTGAGCATGTTAAAATGGTCTAGCGGACCAGGAATGGACCTGGTCTTAAAATGGGCTAACGCACCAGAAATATTGTTACCATGGCTTTGGGGATCAGTCTGTTACGGCGGCCTATATAAACCCAACTACAAGTCAATCTCTCCTGTCTTGGCATATCGGGTCGGGTCGGATCGGATCTCAATAGGGAGTTCAAATAAAACTTGTTTAAGTTATATATGTCAACGTACTCACTTGGACCGCATAGAAACCCGTCTTAAGACCCGAGGACACCATTACTGCCATCCACGTGGAGTTTGAGCAGATCCAGTCCGTTCACTGCGCTCTTACTAAAAGAATATGCGATATCATCGTAGTAATTAGTAAAGAGGAAAGGCACAGCATGAACCGAATCGACTATCATATCAACCCGTTTAAACTGAGTACGTGTCCGTCTGGCTTCGTCTCCTCCCCTCTTTGTCGAATCCGACGAGCTTTCTCCGATTGATCGCGCGATCCCGGTGTCTTTGAGACTACTCCCGATCTAGTCATCTAGGGTTTTTCCAAACCGGTTTTACATTGGATCGGATTCAGGTATGTTTGCGTCATCACTTCGATTCGTCCGTTTGGTCATCCAGCTATAATTTCTTCGCACCTAGAAGATAATTGTTGTGATCTGTATTTTTCTCTATTTCAGAAAATTCGTACTGACGCTCTGGTTAAGATTACGATTCAACCATGGTATGTACCGTCCTCTTTCTTGCCGTGCATTAGCAATTTTAGATGTGATCTGTTTTGTTATTTTTGCGACCACTGCTTGCCATACCGTTTTGTCTCTTTAATTTGGTAATTTGGTGCAAACTGAACTTATTCAGATCAGGAAAATAATAAAATGATTTAAGCCTTTGGCATAGAGTAAGACCTTTCAGGTTACAACATAGATCCTATCTTTTAACTGGTTAAGTCTGAGTTGAGCTGTATAGCATTATCAGTGATTTGTTCATTTTTTGAGAAGTTTTACAAAGCGTCTCTTGTTTATGCGTAATTGCTAAGCAGAATTATCTTATTGGAGCGTTCAAGCCACCATGCAACATCACCATCACATTTTCAGATGGGAAAAATCGAAAACAGGTAAGATTGTTTATATCTAGGAGTGAAGTGTCAAACTTTATTTCCTGCTTTCATTGGCTTACCTTTCTAATATTATCATAGGTATCAATTAAGAAAGAAAATGGCAAGACAACCATGGTCCCGGTTTTCCAAAGCTTGGAAAATGTATTTGGGGAGGTACTTTCTGCTATTTTTGTGTTTCCTAATATTTTTTGCAGTGTTTTTTTTTTTGTTATTTACCAGTCAATAATTTCAGGTTTCTATTGAACCTGTTCAAGGCAAGAAGGTTGAACACACTGGTGTGAAAATTGAATTAGTCGGCCAGATAGGTATGGCATTTAATTACGTTCTAATTGTGAATCATTACTGTCTGCATTTGTTTATTCAGTTTTATTGTCAGTGAAGGTTTATTTGTTTTCTGGCTCATTTCTGAATTCTGAATTTCTCTATCGACAAATTAATCTCTAACTTTATTCTTTATACTGCAGAGCTCTACTTTGATAGAGGGAACTTTTATGACTTCACCTCCTTAGGTAAATTATCTATATAGATCTTTAGTCTAGTAACTGGTCCAACTAAAGTCAAAAGTGCAATAGTTTTGCTTCATTCTGAATGTTATAAATTATTTTATGACTTACCTAAGTTGTAATTGCATATGCCCATCAAAATCTCCATAATTTGAAATTTGCCTCATCAAAGCTCAAATATAAGATACTTGTCTATTAAGAGTTTATATTCTTTCACATTTACCCTTTTGATAAAAATGCAAGTAAGTTATGATTGAAATTTCATTGAAGATGAAAAGTGTTACTGTGCCTTCAGCCCCTAATCACTATAAAACTAGAAAATTCATATAGATACTAAGTTCTCCTGCTTTTTCAGAGTACCACAAGTCCAGTAACTGTAATAGTTTCAAAATTGACATGGGTGAAAGATTTCATTAGTTCATGGGACATATGGTGATTTTGGTATTTATCAAACTTTTAACTCTTAGGTTAATTGTACTTTTAGTACCAATCTTTTTTAAACTAAAAAATGGGTAAACATGAGAGAATTTTAATTTTTGCTGGGGAGAATCATATTTTCAAGCTTCCGTGGATCAATTTGAAATTAGAAGTTTTTGCATGAGTATACCGACTATTTAGCTTATAATTCAGTGATCATTGTTCGAATGCCTTTACGATCTACATTTTTTGTATACTATGGGACAATTTGTATTGGAAATCTTAAAGCCAACTATCGGTACAAATGTAATTTAGCCAAGGGTGTTCAGATTTTAACAACGATTGACGGCCTATCTCTAATTCTGTTGTATAATATGATGTTCCAGTTCGTGAGTTGGATGTGCCTGGTGACATTTATGAAAAGAAAACATACCCCTTTGAGTTCTCATCTGTTGAAATGCCATATGAGTCGTACAACGGGACCAATGTCAGGCTGAGGTTTGTTTCTTTCTTTTTTTGGCTAGGGTCTTCAACAGCACCTTGATTTGTTAAATCCTTATAGGTCAATATTCTTTACTTTATGGTAGGTACATCTTGCGGGTGACGATAAGTCGCAATTACGTCAGCAATATAACAGAACACCGTGATTTTTGTGTAAGTATAGTGTCTTTTATATACTGAATAATACAAAATCTGGTTCATGAAATTTGGTTAGTTCATATGCCAATGAGAAAATAGTTATATTGTCATAAAATAGTTTAGTCGACTTGACTAAATAGTTGGAATTTTTCTATTGTTTTTATCAGGTGAGGAACTACTCTCCTGTGCCTACAATGAACAACAGCATCAAGGTCAGTTTTACATTTTATGATAATCTTATAAATAGAATCATAGTATTGCATGGGTACTGTGTTCCAGTGTGATGCAAATCTCTGTACTATATTGTAGTAATGCAATATTTTTTATGAGTCTTTCAGTGCATTGCTCTTAATATATTTCTTAAACTTTTGATTGGTGATTGGATGACAAAAGTAATTGTTTATTTTGGTGGAAACTTTGTTTCCATGGGATGGAAGAGTATGGCTAAAATAGTGTTTGGACTTACTTTGTTCAATTCTTTTTTTATTTAAAAAATGGTTAACCTATGCAGATGGAAGTTGGAATAGAAGATTGCCTCCATATTGAGTTTGAGTACAGCAAAAGCAAGTACGGTTATTCCCCATCTAGACTCTCTCTCTCTATCTATCTTATTTTGCATATCTGTATTTTTCTCATATGTTTTACATAATGTTGTTGCAGGTATCACTTGAAAGATGTTATAATAGGGAAGATATATTTTCTACTGGTTAGGATTAAGATAAAGAATATGGAACTTGAGATTAGACGGAGGGAGTCTACCGGCTCTGGTCCAAACACTTATGTTGAGACTGAAACCCTAGCAAAATTTGAACTAATGGATGGAGCTCCTGTTAGAGGTAACCGGAAATTTAGTCCTGATTACTCAATAATGTTTTTGCACTATTTGAATAGTGTATCTTGGAGATGATTAGCACCCTTTCGAAGAATATATCTTTGTTTTACAATACCTAATATGCCTCCTCATTAGTAAATATGAGCTGACATTTTTCATGCTTGAAACAACTCGAAGTCTTTTGGAGTTGTTTACAATTGATACCTGTCTGTTAGATTAAGGCAATGTAATGTGCCAGAGGAAGGCTATTTTTCATCAGGCTATTGTTGTGCTGTTTTTAATAAGCTGCACTCTCTAAATGTTATTTACAGGAGAGTCGATTCCCATTAGGCTATTCCTTAGCCCATATGAACTTACACCAACTTATCGCAACATCAACAACAAATTCAGTGTGAAGTACTACCTCAACTTAGTTCTTGTTGATGAAGAAGACAGGCGGTATTTTAAGCAACAAGAGATCTCAATGTACCGCCTTCTAGAAACTCCAGCCTCATCATAAATTAAACCCTCCATGCACAAAGGAGAAATGAAAATTAAAAAAGGTATGGTAGAAGCAGGTTGATTTTGAGGTTTTTTATTCGGAAGCGTCATTTTCTGTTTTTGTTTCGCCGGTTTGTGGAAATTCATCTTACTTTAGGCAGCTTCTGGGAAGATATTATTGAAGCCAGACATCGTATTTGAGAGGGATTATTATGTTTTGCATGTACATATAAGCTGGAGGCCTCTCTTAGCAAGCTTATAATTCATTGTGTTGTCTGGAAGTGATTTATTTCCTTTTCCCAATTGAATACTATTGTGCTGTACCTTTTCCTTTTACCCTTCTGTTGTTTGAAATTGAGTTATTTTTTTTCATGCAATTGTGTACTTCTAGCGTAATTCAATAATTCTTGTTTCTGTTGATGATGCTTTGGCAAGTGTAGACTAAACTAGTGTGGTGCTCATCTATGAAGAGTGTCGAGCTTGCTTATCTTTGCATAGATATGCTGGATAAGAGCATGTCAATACATATACAGAAAAGTCACGAACCCAGACATGATCAGACGAACAGGAGTACTATTTATTGTATTGTTATCGTTTAGATAGGACTCATCCTTTCTCTTTTGCATTGGTTGGGGAAAATTGAATGTGGTTGCTGTAATTTGCTATATGTAAATTACAAATTGAATGTCCGATATTCCCTAGCAAACTTTCATGTCAATCTGAATGAAGAGACGGCCTGAAACAAAAGAGAAATGCAATATAAAATTATAAAGCATAAAGAAGAAACTTGATGCCAAATACAGGTTACAGAACAAGTTTCCAACATGAGATGGTAGCATATATACCAACCAGGAAAGGTATATACAGGCGCCTGACCACACTCTGACATAAAAGGAAAATGGTATACTGATGCTATCCTACTGACAAAGAGGATCGCAATCTTTTGTTTGCTTGGGACCTCATTTAAATTTTGAACGATTGAAAAACAATCAGCCAACAGAGAACAAAAAATTGGTAAGACATGGATCAAAGTAGGGTCTGCATCTGCATCCATAGTTGTCACTATGTAATTCTATTAAATGGGTCAATCCTCCCCTTCGTTTTTAAAATCCCAGGCACCGCTCCCAAGGTAATTATCCTCAGACTTGACTGGTTCTTTACCAGACGGTACTGGTAGGGCAGAGCTATGGCATGCCATCCGAAGTTGTTAATTTGAATCTACCACACG
>SWLB01000121.1:0-47191 GCA_011114355.1 Carex littledalei | reverse complement strand
ATTATTATTTAGTTGGTGATCTAGTTCAGCTAAATGACCAGCTTCATAGAACTTTGGTAAAAGAGCAGCGTATCTGGAACCTCCAACGATAAATTAGCTGTTGTCCAGATGTATAACAAAATAAAAATATCTTCTTACAAATCATCTAAGGAGGTAGCGCCTATGTTGAGGGAACTTCCTTGAGGGCGGCATGGATCATCTACATCTACTTGATGTAGTTGAGAACCTAGTAATAATATATTGAAAATTTAGAATAATTCTCAATCAATTGGAAGAAAAATGTGACTTAGCTAATATTACCAACAACCGAAGGAGTGATGATTTGAAATTCATGAAAACAAAAAGAGAAATATAGGAAAGACCAGAAACTGAACTGATGTTCTTTTATCTAGCTTTTCAAGAAAAAAAAAGAATATTATATGATAAATTCAATACCGTGAACTTGAATACAATTATATTGATATCTAGTACAACATGCTGTCATAACTTTGTGGGGATACATGCATACGAGAGATTTCAATCAAGCAAGACTACTTATGTGTATATAATTATATTGATATCTAGTACCTGTGTGTGTGTGTGTGTGTGTTCATAACTAGCTAGTTCACCACAGAGTTAGCGCGTCTTGAAATTCCATGGCTTAAAGCTAGGTCTCAGCTTTGAATATTGGCCAATGGTTCAATCTAAGACTGATTAAGTGATTTATCTATTTTAATTGACCGCATAATTAATCTAATCATCAAATACAATTTGAATTTTATGAACAATATTATTACTATATTTTGATAATATGCAATGTTAATTGGCTACTATGTCGACCATCTATTGAGCTATTTTTAATATAATGGATACAGAATTTGCATATATAATTATCAAATTTTTAGTGGTAAATTACAAATTATGATATTCAGTGTTATTACTTTTAATATTTTTTTATGATGTGTATATATTATCGTTGGTAAATAATTTATACTTTAAATAATTGTAAATATAATAAGTATGTATATATTAATATATAAAAATGTTAAATTATTTGCTGCCACACAAATAGTATATATGTTGATATTTTGAGGAGAAAATTCCAAGAAAGTTGCTTGTGTGGATAGCATTTACACGAAGGCTTAGCCGTTAAGTGCCTAAGTGGGCATCTGATAGTGATCTTCAATAATAGCATGCCTTAATTTATCTCTCTTTGGTTCTTACAAATGTCCGTAAGATATTTTTTTAGGGTAAAGAAAAATCTAGGGTGTTATAATTAGGACTCTCTTGTATCAGGACTATTTAAAAAAAAACAAAAAAAACAGAAATGGCACGGAGCAAGGGAGAAAAGAGGTGCCTCGGTTGTCTGTTGCATACTTCAAATAACAAAGTCCCTTCTTCGCTCCTGACATGTGGGGTCCACAATTCATTATGTCTTTGCGAGACCGACCGACGTGTCAGCAAATGATAACAGGGTTTTTTTTGGAAGCACTATTACAGACGGCCGGGTTGTCTGTTGCACAATACAAATAATAAAGTCCGTTATATGTTCCTGACAAGTGGGTCCTGAGGTTAGTTTTGACGCAGGGGACCGACAAGTCAGTGAATGACAACAGGGTTTGTTATGGAAGTTCCGTTACGGACGACTTGGATGGAGAGGAAGCGAAGAAGCGAAAAAACAGTTTCTGTGATTCTATCTCCTGTCGCGTTCTTCCTCTTCTTATTTTTTTTCTTTTTCTTCTTATTTAGGAATATTTCTTCTTTGATATTACATGGGAGGTGGGGCAACATGAAATATAAATCAGCGTTAATTTTAAGTTATCACAATTAATTAGTTATGTTACTATACTAATAAAGTAATAATTAACACTTAGTGTTTTAGGCCGGATGCGATTGAATATTAAATACTTAGATTATCTAAATAATTTATTTTATACCTAAATATTTCCGTTGTAATATTTTATCTGGTTAAGAAAATTTGTATTTTAAATGTGTAATGCAGATATGGAATATAATTATTTGCTTAAAATAATCCTACATCCTCAATAAATTGCAAATTTGGTAAGATAGAACACAAATTGATTTTTCTCATTCCTCATTAGCATTACTAACTCTCCTATATAGTATACAAGAGTTCAATATTACCATAATCTATACAGTAGCAACTGTTAAAAGGAAACAATTTGGGCTATATCTATACATTCTCGTCTATTGTACATTTGAACTTCATAGTTTGGGCCCTAGAACAGAATTTGAATATAAATTCTCGACTGTTAAAAGGAAACAATTTGGGCTTCCAATTTCTCAGCCCAAAATTTGAGTGTTTCTTCTTTAAATATCTTGCCAGTGGTTTGCCCCTCTTTTTTCCTAGTTTCTCTCCCGATATTTTTATTAATACCCCAAAAAAAAAACAAATTATCAAATCTGCCCCCACCCCAAACTTATTTTTAATCTACCCCAACCGCCCGTCCACTGGGCGGTTCACTTTCCCCACCAGACCGCCCAGCAGCTGGGCGGTCCGCTATAAAACCCCTATAAAAGGGGTTTTTCTCTCTCCTGAGCAGCACAGTATTCATTCCCCAATCCAACAAATTTCCAGAACCGAATGAGAGAAAGAGAGGCGATTTTGAGGCGATGGTGAACAGTAATTCCAGCACGGTAATTCCAGAACAGTATTTCCAGAACAGTAATTCCAGAACTCTCATATGTTGGTTGCACTGTATGTGGGCGGGAAGTTTACCCGGGGTGCGGAGGGAGCACAGTACACTAAGGAAGCAGCCTACGGCTTCGAGGTAAATGAAAATACCTCATTTGTTGAACTGAAGAGAATAGTGTATGAAAAAATCAGTGTGAACCCCAACCGGTGTGATATAGATTTAGCTACCCAGATTAACACAGTAAGCGGTGGTAGACCTTACTATACCAGGTATCCAATAACAGATGAGTCGTTATGAAGGAGTGTTTACAACACTTTTGAGTCACAGGAGGTAATGGTAATGGACTTATATTCCAGGAGAGTTCAGCGTGAACCCGGGGTTGGAACATCTAGGGAAAATAGAGGTTATGATCACTCGGGTTATGACAACCCGCGTCACTCGAGTTATGACAGCTCGAGTTATGAGCACTCAAGTTATGACAACTCGGGTCCTGAGCACTCGAGGTATGACAACCCCCGCCACTCTAGTTATGACAACCCCCGCCCCTCGAGGTATGACAACCCCCGCCACTCGAGTTATGAACCGCCTGTATCACCCGTTTATGAGAATTATGTACATGATTTTACCACCGATCTACCACCACCACCACCTCCTCCTGAAACCCCAATCCAACCCAGATTTCCATCTGTACCACCATCAATACCTATAGTGTCACCCGTTGCTACCCGGAGAGACCTTGACCTTGATGCTGAGCTCGATGCCGTACCACAAAGAAATTTGGAAACAGGTGACGAATGGGAAGGGGATTGGGATTCTGATCACCTGTCAGAAGGTGATGGAGATTATTTACCTAAGGAAGGCAGATTTCCGATTAGCGGTCGGACAGATAGGCATCCGTGCCCCACATTCAACGATACCACTGCTTTTGAAGAGGCAGACATCTCATTTTTTGGGCCGCGTGTCAGGTACAATGCAGAGCTTGCTCCGCAGCAGGTTTACGCCAACATAGATGAACTTGTGAAGAAAATAAATGAGGTCCATGTTCACGGCAACTGGGAGTGCAGAACTGAAAAAAGGGACCGAAGAAGGTTAGTAATTGTTTGTGCCGACGAAGCGCATTGCCACTTCCGTCTATATGCAACCCCTGTGGGTAAAGGCGAGGCATGGATTATTAAGAAGTGTGAACCACCTCACACATGCAAGGCTCCGTCATCAAGGAAAGACCATGCACAGCTTACGGCTTCACTTATTGCCGATGTAATTGAGAATGACGTTAAGGAGGATCCATCGATGAGCCTTAAGGTGGTCGGTAGAGCTGTCAGACGGGTTTACAAGCATGTCGTCCCAAAATACAACAGGTTGTGGAGAGGGCGTGAACTTGCGATTTGCCGAATGTTCGGTAGCTGGCATGGTTCATACAACTTGCTTGCACCATTGCTGCAGGTCATAGCAAGTACAAATCCCGGCACTGTCTTTGAATGTTGGAATATAAGCATACCGACTGTCGACAACGCGTTGCAATTCAAGGCCATAGCATGGACATTCGGTCCATGTATTCAAGCTGTGCCATACATTAGACCGGTCATCAGTGTAGATGCATGCTTCCTATCTGGCCGTTACGACGGGAGACTGCTGATCGCATGTGCATATGATGCTGAAAACCAGTTGTTGCCTTTGGCCTTTGCAATTGTTGAGAAGGAGGACGGGGAAAACTAGGGATTTTTCATGAGGTTCGTAAGAAGACAAGTGGTTGGCGACCGGTTCTTTTGTGTCATATCAGACCAGCACAAAGGAATCAAATATGTTTTTGATCGCCCAGATTTCGGGTGGTCGACAGCGAACGACGATTGTGTGCACAGGCTGTGTATGCAACATGTTACAGACAACCTACACAAGAACTGCGGACCTGAAAAATGGGTTGCAAATACATTCAGAATTGCTTGCAAGAAGAAGAAGCCGAGAAGGGTGGAAGAGATGTTCAAAGATTTTGCCAAGGTATGTATATTTTTATTTGTTGACTTATATTTTCTGAATTATTTACTTAAATTTTCTCATCTGAAATTTTTTTTTTGATAGTACTGTCCAAAGGAAAATTTGTACTTACTCAAGGTGGGAAAAAATAATCCCGCCGATCTGGCTGAGCCACCCGCATATGAGAAGATATTACAAGCCCGTGATAGAGGTTTCCGATGGGGAATTATGACCACAAATGGGTCTGAGTCCTTGAATGTTGTTTTCAAGCAGAGTCGGCAGTTGCCTGTGGCAGCAATTGTGGAGGACACCTTCTACAAGTTAAATGCATGGTTTGTGGCACGGCGTGTTAAAGCCCTCGAATTACTGTCCATGTATGTATATTTTTATTCAGAGATTTTGCCAAGGTATGCATATTTTTATTTGTTGACTTATATTTTCTGAATTACTGTCCAGGAATCAAACGTTTTCAACAAGGGTGGAGGGGAAACTAAGGAAACATAGGGAGAAAGGTGCAGTTATGAAAGTTGTCCCGTACGGGGAGAACCAATTGGAATTCGAAGTGCACTGTCCAAATGAGTTTGCTCCAACCGGCCGTAGACCGGATGGGACTATGGAGTTTGTGAAAAGGATGTTCAAGTATGTTGTTATTTTTGCACCTGACAATACTGTAACATGCACTTGCCAAGGAATCCAGTTGGCCCACCTACCTTGTTCTCATGTTATGGCGGTGTGCCAAGAGAGAAACTTCTCTGAGGATGATTATGTCGCAGACATGTACCATACCGAGTACCTTGCGAGTACTTGGGGTGCATCTTTCCATCCTTATCCCAACCAGTATCAGTGGCCGCCCTATGTTGGTGATAGAGTCTGTCCCTCAAGCGGGTGGATCAAAAAAGGAAGAAGACCTCACAAGCGTCAAGTAATGAACATGGACGAGATGGAAGGTAGGCGAATGGGACATCAGGCCCGCCGTTCAACAACTGACAGGCAGCGAGCAGGTACGGTTTATTTTATTTTTTACTTATATTTTATTTTGATTTTATTTCAACTGGAATGCAATGCAGATGCCATTAACGAAACCAACGAAAGAGAAAATGCTAGAGTTGTTGCTGAGGCTACCGGTAGTAGCCACCGCACTCATGAAAGCCCAAGAACCGGTAGTAGCCATGGAGAGACATCCGGTAGTGTCGCACAACCAGCTGCACCCAGACCCAGACGTCGTATTTTGAGTTTGTTCGGCCGTCCACTAGTACAAAAAACCCCTTCACCGACTGTTAAAAAACCCTTATACCGACTGTTATTGAGACGTCGGTGATGGCGGCGACGGTATAGATAAATCTTTACTGACGGGGGAATAACAGTCAGTGTAGGCATCCAACACCGACTATTTTTTGGAAAAAATAGTCGGTGTAGGCGCCCAACACCGACTGTTTTTTGGAAAAAACAGTCGGTGTAGGCGCCCAACACCGACTGTTTTTTTGAAAAAAACCGTCGGTGTAGGCGCCCAACACCGAATTTTTTTTTTTTTTTTTTTTTTTTTTTGCACCTGTATAATTATATAATTCCTATACCATTTATAATTATACAAAATTATAAACTTTTTTCAAGGTGAATATATTAATAGATAAATAAACGTCATTTACATCTTTTCCTCTCTACAGAGAGCAATCAGTTACAAAACTAATTAAAAGGGAAAAACAACAATTTGACATAGTAATAAGATTTCTATACTCAACAATGAGCCATCCATTGCTCTGCACTGACATCATCCTCCTTCCACTGCCCAAACTTGCGTTGTAAACAAATGATTTCAGAACTCCCGCCAGATAAAGCAATATATAATCCTGTGAATTGTGGTAGATTTGAAATCTTATTGTCCAATTTCATAACTGCGGTGCTATAGATTTAGTAACAATAATAAATAAATTAATAAAAAGGAAAATTCAGGTTTTGGTGCTTAAACTCTCTAAAAAGAATCAGATTAGTCCCTGAGTTTTCATTTGCACCAAATTCATCCTTTGAACAGAAGTTGTTTACAAACATTATTCTCCAATTCACTTTTACAGCTCATTTAAAAAGGGCGTATAATAGAATAACAATAATAAATATATAAATAATGAATTACCGCTTAGAGGATCTGATGTCATAGGTGCCATGATGCGCCGAAAATGAGTAGCTCCAGGCAGCAATTGATGAGATCTCTTGTTCCTTAAAAGCTTTCCATCTGATTTGGTAATCTCACCTTCACCAAGGACTGGAATCGGGGTAACAGTGGCAGTAGCACTGCTCTTGACAGAGTTGGTGTCTTTGGGGTCTTTCTCAGTGCCACGATTCTCCCATGGCTTGGCGGCCATCCACTGCTCAAGCCAGCTCCAGCCCCACTGTGGGTTGCTTGGGTCTATGAACATTGGGTTTGCCGTTCTCGAGCTGTTCTTCCACTAAAAGTAAACATTTTGCTGCATTCAGACAGCTATTATAGATATGAATACATGTGGCAAAAAAAGGGCAAATACTATGGTTCCATTCGTTCTCTGGTATTGAAAACGTAGCAGAAAGCAGGGAAAAGAGGAAGGCTGCGAATTTCAGTTGGAATTATATTAGACATGATATAGGTTAACCTTGCTACCTTCAAGCAACAATGTGGACGAGAAATGCTACCTCTACCATATAGGTTAACCTACTAAAAGCATTTAATCCGGAGAAATATGTACAATACCTGATGAGAAAATGCATATGCCATGGCTCGCTCTCTTCTTATGGTAGCCTCTTGCTTGCTTACAATGCTCGCTTCAATTTGCTCCTTCGTCTGGGTACTATCATCCCATTCTTCCCCCATCTTTCATCAACAGAAGATAAAAAACATGTAATGTCAATTCATTGACCTTGTACCCCAAATCAAATAAAATTACATCAAGAAAGAAAGAGTGGAATCGTACTCTCAAGCTATCGAGCTCTTTCTTGAGAAGAAGCTGGCGCTGAAGAGCCTGGTTCTCCTCGGTCATCCTGAGGCGCCTGGAGCGGATCTGAGACTGCACACGGGCCAAATGTCTGCATGCACCGAAGTGTGCTTGCCGCCTGACGCTTCACCGAGTTGCCATCTATCAGGGATTTCAACCTCACTAAGCCTCTCAAAGCACGCAAAGCTCTCCTAGCCTATTTAATATATCATCCAAGTCATTTTTTGCCTTTAGGACCTAGACTAGATGGGTAAGGTATGTTTACAAGATACACCCGGTGTTTACTGTACCTACAAATTGACACCCAAACTTCATCGTGCTTGCCACTAAAACCCAACAATTATCGTTGTAGGACTGTAGGTAATACAGAACTGTTATTTCAGGGTGATAGATGAGGCAAGTTTTGCTATGTGTTGCCGATTTTGCACCTGCCTCAAATAGCCCTTTCTTTAAACCATGATAAAATAAAATAAAATAAATCGGACCCTGGTTGTTCTTTAGTTAAGCTTTTGCATAGTATTTACATTAAATTCGAAACAGACAAAGGGCCATACGGGGAGCTTTTCATTCACCCTAACAAAGTTAATAATTACTGGTTCCTACCTACATATTAGGTGTGTTTGCGAAAAAAAATAAAGAAAACGATTTGAATTGACTTGCATAGAGTAAACATGAAGCTCTAGAAACAACTAAAACTAGCTTGGCTTGGACCTTAATTAAGCTGAATTCAAAAAAAAAAATTGGCTTCAAAGGAAAGTCTGAAGTCTAATTGAACATTTTTAAGAATTAATCAAGCTTAGCTCATTTATTGCCCAATCCATACACTAAATTACCATTTATACACTACTAAGAATTTACATGCCTGTGATTCCCAAACCAATTTAAGAGCTAATTAATCAGGATTCAGTTATATGAACATCCCAAGGACTTAAATTTTAATAGTACACTAGGTATTAGATAAAAATATAAACAATGGATGATATTACAATATTAATATTAGATAATACATAAACTGCACTATAGAATATAATTTGCAGTGCTTCATGGAAATATGAAACTAACAACTGCTTACTCATCCAGTAAAGAGTGGCCTCACTTATAATAATTAGAGCAATAATTGAGGCTAGGTTCATTAATTCAACCAAGAAATCATAACGCATCCAATAATGGTATCAACAAAATGGGGTCATATTAAGCATGATAAAAATAACAAAAACTCTTATCTCTTTCTAATGTTCTCTTTGCAAATCTATTATAAATACGAGCAAAGAGGAAAAATTACTAATTAAATATCAGATCTACCCCTAAACAAATCAACTTGGAAAATTCTTCACACAATAAAGTTACTATGAACTTAAAATGGAAAAGAAAGTAAAATTATTAATTAGTAAATTAGATTACCATGTATCCACGAAAAGTGGCCTGGATTTTAATTGCCGCAATCTCTTCTCTTGACTTGCCAGAGAACCTGGCTTGTGGGATTGGCACTGCCTTGACAACATGCGGCGCTGCTGTAGCTGTGGCAGGTGGGACTGACGGATTGGAAACCGACGGATTGGAAATAGAAGGCGGCGGTGGAGGTGGTGGCGGTGGCGGCGGCGGTGAAAAGAGGTGAACTCCACGTCGCATCCGCTTGGAGATCAGACGCTCGCTATCGGCCAGAAAAACACTCCTCCGCGCTATCGGACAGAATTCGGGTGCTTGGGTGCTCGGGCGCACAACGCACTCCTCCTCCGCGCTCCAGCGGTGCTCGGGTGCTGGTGCGGGGCGAGGCAGCAAGGCGATCGCGAGGCTGATTTGGGAGATCGCGGGGCGAGGCAGCAAGGCGATCGCAGCGGTGCTCGGGTGCTCGGGTGCTGGTGCGGGGTGTTTGGGAGATCGCGAGGCTGATCGAAAAAGAGAAACTCAACTTTTTTGAGAGGGTTTTCGGCAAAGAAGAGGGAAATGAATATTTCGCGGCTGATAAGTTATAAACTGGAACTAAATTTTGTTAGCTCAACACCGACTGTTTTTCTAAAAAACAGTCGGTGTTGGTAATTGCTCAACACCGATTGTTTTTTGTAAAAAACAGTCGGTGTAGGTATGAGCAACACCGACTGTTTTTAAAAAAAACAGTCAGTGTTGGTGACTGCTTAACACCGACTGTTGTTTGTGAAAAACATTCGGTGTTGGTTTACTGACGGTTTTTTGCAAGAGAACAGTCGGTGTTGAGATTGTTCTTATTTACGATTTTACCAGCAGTCTCTACACCGACTGTTACATATTAAAACAGTCGGTGATTGAGGGTCGGTGAAGGGGTTTTTTGTACTAGTGGTTGTCGCTGATTACCAAGTTTTGTTAAATTATGTTATGAACTATTTTAGATGTATATTGTGAACTATTCTAATTGGTAGTTTGTGAACTATGCAATTTTTTATTTGCCTCGATTATTTTATATGCTTCATTATTTGTTATTTTTATTACTTAATTACATATACAAAAACTAACAACATAAAATATAAACAAACACAAAACTGATGAAATAAAGTCGATGACATAAATTCCTAAAAATTCTACAACATAAATTCCTAAAAAATCTACTTCTTACAACGAGCCTTGAAAGTGCATGGAACAAAGTCATCATCAGAGTTTGCCTGATCTGGATCAGTCACAGCAGACGAAGTGGTAGCCTTACCAGTACAAGGAACAAACTCGTCGTCCGATGCTGGAGGCTCTCGATCAACTTTCTTCTTTTTCAAACCAAAGCCGTAGGGGTTTTCCACAAAGTCATCGTCTGAAATTTCATACCGACCATGTCGTCTACTCCATTCCCCCATCTTACATGTCACACAATTCCGGGAATCACGGCATACGGGCCAGTTGTTCTTTTCCCCCTCGTTTTTAACTCGATCACTAATAGACACTCCTCTCGCTACGCCACGATCTCGGTTGCTCGCTTTCTTACCTCGTTTGTTACTGTCCATACCTCTACTAGCCTCAAAATGACTCAAAATCGTCTCTCTTTCGGTTCTGGAAATTGGGGAATGAATACTGCTCAGGAGAGAGAAAAACCCCTTTTATAGGGGTTTTATTGCGGACCGCCCAGCCGCTGGGCGGTCTGGTGGGGAAAGTGAACAGCCAAGTGGACGGGCAGTTGGGGTAGATTTAAAAATAAGTTTGGGGTGGGGGCATATTTGATAATTTGTTTTCTTTTTGGGGTATTAATAAAAATATCGGGTTTCTCTCTTAACCCGTTCTCGCGAATTCCTTCTCTCCCGAGTCCGTATCCTCTAAAGTAACCCAATTTTTTAGATTTGATACGGACCGTCCGATCAGAAATTCGGACCAATCCGACTCGTAGTGGAACGCAAGGGCTCCTTTAATAAAAAATTCGTGTTAGAGCAGATCGGACGGTCCGGATCAAAACTAAAAAATTGAGTTACTTTAGGGATCGGAATTCTTCTCTCCCCTCCGGTGGTTCAGTTTTCCAGATGGAAGCACTGAGGAGGCTGGAGAAAGTGCAGATTATGCTTTCTTTCATCTACTCTCATGGCCTCTCCTCTGTCCTCCGTCTCCACTCCGATAGCATTCTCTCTGATCTCCTTCTCTTCTTCGTATTTCTCTCACCGTTTTAACCCCAATTTTTTTTTCCTTAGAAATGACATTTTGCTTCCTTTGCCTCAATTGCCATCAAATTTTACTGAATTTGTTTTTCCTTGTACTATAGGAAGTTTTATGTATGAATGCTGCTCAAAATGGCAAAGTAAAAGGGATGCACTTAAGGTGTTCGAGGAAATGCTAATGAAGTTTGTACTTTCTTTCGTCGTATGTAGGTGCAGCCTTGTGGCATGCTAAGCATAGAGAAGTAGTACTAACTGGCACTAGACTTTCTGAATAAGGCAAATTTAATCCAATTTTCAAAGGTGTCCAAAATTCCAAATCCAATTTCAACTGTTGATTCTGTAATTATGATTCAGTTTCCCTCAATTCTAAAAATTTCTGCTGGGTTAATTGTAACCTATTATTCTGAAATTGAATTCTTGATTAAGCGGGACCATATGAACAAGCATCAACAGCCCTTCTTTTACCCACAATTCTCCAATTCAGCACAAAATGAACCTCAGACTTAGCCTCAATTTTTTGGAATATCTTTTTATTCTTTCTTTGTTCTTATGAAACTGGTTACTCCTGAAGTCATTGAAGAGTTAAGGTGCATTGAATTTTGATGCCATTTCAATCTGGTAGGGAATTGATTGAACCGGTGTTTTAGGTTTGAGTACAGGTCGTAGAGGTGGGAGCAGGCAGGTCTGATCTGGTCGGATGCGGTCCCAATAGGGTTTCTGGTCAAGACAGGCTGTGGATTCATGTAAGGTCGTTATCTGACATTTCTCTATCAATGTGCCCAGCAAGCATGAGCTGAATCAAAGCAGGTCAGGGCTTTTGTTTGAGTTAGCCAAATTGGTTTCACGTCAAAATATTACTGGTGTGATTGGTCATGAAATTATCTTTTTTTTTTTTGGTGGGGTTAGACTTCATTATTGTGAAGTCATATCGGAGACTGATTTTGATTTACTTCAGGTTGATATTGGTTTTGTTGACTGATCTAAGAAATCTTCGTTTTAATTAACCACTGGGCAATGGCATTGGTTTATTGACTTTTGATTTGATCTCATATATAAGATAAAGTGCATTACTGATGCTGAAAAGAGTTATGACGCCTTATTGTTGAGAGTTATGTAATAGATTAGTCAAAGGGCAATTATGTAATAGGTTAGGGACCTATGTGTAAGATGTGTACTCCATATAACTCCTAGGGGTGAATTAATCAAATTAATCCTTTTTCCAAAATCAATTCTTATCAAGAAAACTAGATCCTACTTTATTGTTGAATTACTGCGAAAGATGTGAAGAGGCAACAAAAGAATGTAAAATTTGCAGAAGGAAAGACTAATCAGTGGAATTTTTTACTTTGTTCTGATTTTTAAAGCAGCATTAATTACCGATCGAATTAATCTTTAAGATGCCAGATAAAGTTAATTTTCTAGGAAGGAATATTTTGAAGAAACACATATAGTGCATAAGTAACATGCATAAAGAGAAGTATACAAGTTAAATAGCTATATGTCATTCAGAATTACTGAAAGCATACGTCAATTTACATAAAAACCCTTATAAGGATGTATTTATCATATGACCCTCTAAAATATGTACCTTACCCTCTGTAAATCATATAATTTTTTATACAATCGCATCCAAATTAACCTCATTTCTTTTGTTTGTGTATAATTTTTGTATTCTAGGGGTTGTTTTGCATGATATTTCTTCTTTTGGAAGTTTGTGATGATGGTTTCATATTTTTCCACATTGAAAAGTTTCCCTTGACTAGTTTCACAGAAAATCTTTCCATCTGTTGACTTATTATTTTATTATTTTTAAATTTAGGTGGACTCAATAATAGCATGAATGCTTATGGAAAGTGGAGCATTCCATCTCTTATTTTGGACGAAGATGCTTTTCGTGCCAGCACTGGAACTATTCATGTCATGACAGGCAGTAACTAGTGTAGGTAATAGGCTCTGGCAGTTAATACCTTTTATTTTCTCTTTTCTCATGTACAGTTTTACAAATGTCATAAAAGATTTAATTGAGCTGAACTTAATTTATTGATTAATGAGTTAGGCTTATATAGAGCCTTTACATTCTTGCACATAAGTCCCTAGACTTCTCTATATTCTCTATTTCCCAATATAGCCCTAACAAAGATACAATTCCCAACAGTCATGCAGAAAGGTGTTACCATATTTTATCTATATAGATCGGTCCCTTGTTATTGAAATGTGTTTCCATACTTTGCTTTAGTGACTACTCACCTTAATTAAACGGTCATATTGCTCTCTTCCACTTGAAGAATTTCTAACATGGTCTTAAAACTGGGATTGGAATCATAATTTGCATTAAATATGCTGGTCATAATCGTCTGATTAAGAGATTGAACTTGGCCAATGTTTACATACCTTGCTTTAATGACAATTCACATTTCAGATCCTGAGTATGAGAACCAATAGTCAATGTCAACTGATTTTCAGATAATATTCTCCAAAATTAAAAGCAGATATAAAAACCAATAGCCATCACTGCAAATTAATGCATACGACAATACTATATAATGTTGCACTAAATTTTATTCAAAAAGATAATAAGATTGCTTTCTGTAATAAAATCAATAACTATACTTGGCAGCCGCCGCCAAGGTTTAAAAAAAAATAAAAAAATCAATAACTAATACAACATTCTATTGGATCCTAATTGATAACGTGCCACATTGTACTACACAAAATTGCACAGGATATGAACTAAATAATAAAAGGTACTAATTATATGTTATAACAATTTAACAAAAGCAGTAGTGGAATTCACATTCATTGTTGTAGTTAACATGGGATCTTGCTTCACTGTATGGAATTGTCTGTGGTGTTGCTTGCATCTCTACTTTCCTTAGGTTCATCAATGGCTCCTTCCCTGGAGACAAGAAGGTGCTAATATTAGACCTATGATGTATATCAAGAATATCACGTAAGACTTGACGACAATTATAATTTCAAGGAAAAATCAGAAAACTTAATTGAAAGAAGCATGGTTAGTCCATAACCTTCCTGTCTTTAATATCTTGATGATGTAGTGCTCAATTTTCTTTTCTGCTCCAAAACAATCATTAGCTATCTTCAGTGTATTCATGGAATCACTTGTGAATTGAGCATTGCTCCAAAGCATTGGTTTACTGACTAGATTTCCTCCTTCTGTTGCTTCATTTTAACAAGGTCAGGTTGGAGATGTCACACGTGCTTTCACCAACACGTGACCATTCTGAATACTGAAAAACTACCCTGTGGATGGGTGCATATCATCACACTGGTTAACAATATATAAAATAAATCTATAGCTGTGCTGTACAATACGACTACTGGTATTGCATATGGTACTTGTATGCTACTATTCATATACAACGGAAAAGTCATGGAAAGAAATACAACAAGTCAACGTGAGTTGTAGGGGTGGAGGTTGGGGGGCTGATATTAAGAGATTTTTTTTTAAGTGCGCAACATGTATCTAATTATTCTTTGGACAATTTGACCCTTCTTTAGTTATTTCCTCTAACAACTATCTTGCTTCAATAAATGTCTATCTTATTTCCTTACAGTAATCATTAGAGTAAACAAGTAGCATATAGGATTTTTTAATTTGGAGTTGTGTTAATATGTAATAAACACTAATTGTTGTATTAGACTATCTTATTTTTTCAAAAAGTTTCCGGATTCAAACCTCAATGAACACAGTATGGTGGGGCTTGCAAGCCTTCTTCATCGCTCGAGGGAGAGCGCCGGATCTAGGCCTGCTAATGAGCCAATGAGTTGGACAACTCAATAAATTATATCGAGCCAGGCTCTAAACTAAATAAAGCCCGAACTCGGCTCGGCTCATATTTTATCACTCAAACAGGGCTGAGCCCGAGCCGAGTCGAGTAGCCCATGGAGTCTCTTCTCTTTCCATCAATAAATTATATTGAGTCTGTCGTATCAGATCATGATGTAGCAATGATCACTGTAACAACTTGTACTGGTACACGACTCGGCTGGTAAGAGATTACACCATTACCATTATTAGTATCCAGAGTGTTAATCCCCTGGAGTTCGAAAGAAATAATCAAAACAGAGGAAAAGACCTTAAATTCTAGGACGGTACATCATACTACCAGACAGTACACATCTTAGTGGCACCAGCACTGGGTCAAACCAGCAAGTAAGGTTCTGGCATGAAACACTTTGCTTCGGGTGGTACTCAATTTCTCTTTCTTTATAAATAAGCATAGAGCATTGCAGCTATTGGTTTAAAAAACTAATGGAAAGGTTCTAACCATGGATTGACCAAGGCCTAATTCAAACCGGCCTTGAAATTCTGGATAAGAAGGTGGAGGAACAGCAATAGTTGGTTCCAGAGATTTCTGATCTTTTCCCATATCAATGTTCCCTAATTTAAAAAATGAAATAAAACTGTATTAGATAATTTCTCATTAATTTTAAATTAAAGAAGTAGGATGACCAAAAAAGAAGTAGAACACTGAAGGACATGCCCATTGCCCATAACTCTAGGAGGCTGTCGTACCAAAAATTAAAATGAATTTGGAGAAGTGGGCTTTCCGAGCGGAGGTACATGAGAGGTTCAATGAATCGAGCCGAGTTTGAGCCGAGCTGAGGGTTCAATGAGCCGGGCCGAGCTGGGTTTTTTTATCTCAAATCTGAGCTTTTATGACTTCCTAAGTGAGCTGAATCCGACTCATTAGCAGGCTTAGCCGGATCAGAGGGAGGTGAGCGGGATGGTAAATTGGCAAGGGTGGGTGGTAGCACACATTGTTAAGCAATTTTGATCACTCTCTCTGCATAGACCAAAATTTAGGGCAATGTTAGAAGCATGATATATATCACTGCTCTACAAGAAATGCAATTCAAATGCTTACTATTTGGTATGATTGGCAGAGCATTTGCTAACCGATTTCTTCATATGTCTCGGGATTAGCTATAAAAAAAATACAATGGAGACATATTATGAAGTTATCTCAGAAATAGATAAGTTAGGCATCCAAAGATATATTTTCCTTTTTTTTTTTTTTAATGAAGGGGCTCAGACCTCCCTGTTCTAGTACCCAGCTGAAACCAACTAACTGATTTCGAACCTGCATCTCTCGGAGGTGAGGCGAGGCATTGGAGCCACCGAGTCCCTTGCATTCATCTAAATTTGTATTAGTTTACATTACTGTTTATAGTTCATAAGGGTATTGTCGTCCCAACACATCATAGAACTATAGATGCCATTAGATTTTATGACACCCAAAAAAATAAATTGCATACCATGATGTGAGTAGTTATTTTGCAACACCTCAGCATTTTTCTGGTCAAACTAATTTGAGACAAACACATCAATGCAGACTTCCTGCAATTAATTTTTGTCTGTTAGACCATGTCTCACAAGCTCAAAATTATACTTGCCCAAATCACTACAACAAAAGCAAGAAATCAATATTTCGATAATATTGACTAGGATATTACAGAGCAGCATTAAGGGATTTTATACTGAAAAGTCACTACCGTACACAGGTGAACTATGGAGAGGAGCTTTTCGATTTACAATTTACAAGTTACAACAGCTCACAATTGCATGAATTTGGATCGTCAAAGGAATAGTGCAAGTGTACTGCTGTTCAGAATAGCATGTAAAAATAGTGTGAGAACTAAGAGTGTAATTTTTGTTATTTAAGTTGTTTGGATTGTATAATTTGAAATAGCATTAATCTAAAGAGTTCTAATCTTGTTTTTCATGGTTAGGTTAGGTTAGTGCTATTTGGGTGCATCCAAACAAATCAAATTGCTTATTATTTGTTTGTTAAAAAAGCAATGGTCTCTGGAATCTCTAGTGATAAATTAGCTATTATCCAGATGCAACAAAATAAAAATATCTTCTTACTAATTAGCATCAAGGAGGTAGCGCATATGTTGAGGGGATTTCCTTGACGAGGAAAAATATCATCCCCTTGTCCATGATTGATCTAGTAGAGAACCTAGTAGTAAAATATCGAAAATTTAGAATAATTCAATTGGAAGAAATATTTGACTTAGCTAATATTACAAAGAACAAACGAACTGATGATTTTCAAGTTCATGAAAAATAAGAACAGAAAAAAGAAAAGACCAAAAACTGAACTGATGCTTCTCAAGTTCATGAAAAATATAGGTGAACTGGAAGTCACAGTCGCCCTAAAACCCGAAGCGTAGTATCAAATCTCTTTGCTCAAATGTCTTACCGCATGATGCACATGCCTGTAGCCCTGGGAATGAAAATTGCAAGAAAAACAGAGATAAGTGTTAAAAATTGAAGACAGTATTGACTATAGGGGCTAAGCCACTGATATTAAATGGAAGAGAGATATTATTATGAAACTAACCAATCGCATCTGAAATTTGTGGCTTCTTAATTTCCATACTTCTCATTTTGGCAGCATCTGTTGGAACTGCATCCTTACGATTTGTATAATCATCAATATGGATTACAAGAATGCTGGATATGAATTGCCGGTCTTGGCCCTCATATGCTTTGCACAGTTGAACCAAATTCCGGGAGCAATCCTTTATTTTTAACTCCTGTAGGTTGGGAGGCATGCTATCTGAAAGAGATTTAAGCCTACGACACCATATTAATGCCATCTTCTTGAGTGCGGAGAGCTGGGTCAAGCTGGCTGGAAGGTGCTCAAACTCACACATCAAAAACCCGATCTCTTGCAATGCAGTCAGCTCTTGAAACCATAAAGTTTGATTATTTGTAAACTGGGTAATGTTTGAGAATTTCAAAACCCGGAGGGAAGGAAGACTCCCTAAAATTAGGTGGTACTCGTGATTCAAAAGACTGTAGTCTGCTTCTATATGGGTAAGTGATCGCAACCCTGCATCCTGATGCACTTGTTGGTCCGTTGTAGAATATGTGCTAAAAAGTTTTGAGCAGCTAACAAGTATGAAACGTTTAAGGTGAGTAAGAGATTGCAGACCTCCTTTGATTTTCAATTCTGGGCAATACCCGAGAGTTAGATCCTCCAACAATGGCATGTTAAGGGGGTCTAAAGAGATGCTCGCTGAACAAAACCGCAATTCCAAGTGGGTAATAGAGGATAGATTGGGCATTGAATTTCCAAGTGAAATCAGGCTCATGCAGTCACGAATCTTCAATTCTTTGAGGGCTGAGCTGAAAAGGTGAAGTGGTGCTTTTCTCAGGGTTCTGTTGTTTTCAATAGTTAATTTAGAGAGACGTGGAAAAAATTCTCTAGCTCCTGGATCAGTCCATACCTCACAGTTGGACAATTGGTCCAAAACTAGTTCTTCTAAGAGAGGAAAAACTGTTTGGTTTTTTCCATACAAATGAGAATCAATGAGTTTGACAGAATCACACTTATCGATCTGAAGATGTTTCAGAGAGGGAAGTTCCCCAAGAGGCGGTAGGACCTTTACATTGACACATGAAACTAGACATAGTGTATTTAGATTTGGAAAACGATCACCCATTTGAATGATCCAATTTGGAAAATCTAAACCAGCATAACTTTCAATTCTTAGGTCTTTAATATCCTTGTTTGGTTGCAGTTCTTGGAGTACCTCCATGTCTTCATTGGAATTTCGCTTTGTATGGTTTGCAATTATGTGAATGCTATCAAGATGTTTCTTGTTGACTAGCTTCGCTTGCATGGCCTCATCTTTGTTTTTTTTTTTTTTAAGAAAAAAGGGTCTTGCCCATGATTCATTAATCTCATCTTTGTTTTTGATATTCTCAAAATTCTTAATTCTCAGAGTCCCTCTGATCTCTCTCAAATCTCTCAATTCCGTTATTCTGTGTCCCTCTTTTTGGCCAACAACAAAAACACTAAGTTCTTGGAGGTTGGTTAGTTGACCTATACCAGAAATTTGGGCAATGGTTTCTTCCTCAGCATACAAGTGACGCAGGTTTATCAATTTGTTTATGCCCCTTGGTAATTCTTTGAAATAGCATTTGCGAATATACAAAGCTTGAAGATGATAAAGTTTAATAGAAGAACCAGAAGTTAAAAATTTGATTCCTGTGGAAGATAGATCCAGGAAACGAAGATGCTGCAAGTTCCAAATGGCTGGTGGTGGTTCGGAATTATATTCCATCGACATATAAGATAAATCGAGAACCCTAATACTACCTAAATTAGATAGTGTGTCATTCATGGCACTATACATCCCTTCAACTTTAAAGCACCCAAAATATAAAACTGAGCGCAAATTTTTATGATTTTGAATTTCCCTTATGACCTCGAGATTGTTAGTATCTACTGCCAAGTGCCGAACACCCAAAGGAATTTCAGCTACTCCCTCCCCAAGGTAGAAACATTCACCTGAAGAGACAATAACCGCCAAATCATGCATTAATTCATGCATGACATAGCTGTTGTTATCCCATGCAGGCTGAAAAAAGGACTTCTTAACCAACTCATCAAACCATTGCCTCCCAATATCTTCAAGTCTCCTCACACCATGGACATCGGATTGAATAAAATTTTGGGCTATCCACATATGGACTAACCTATCTTTTTCTATCAATGAGTTTCTAGGGAATAAAGAGCAGTAGGCAAAACATTGCCGTAAACAAGGATCTAGTTGTTCATATTTTTCCACATTGAAAAGTTTCCCTTGACTAGTTTCACAGAAAATCTTTCCATCTGTTGACTTATTATTTTATTATTTTTAAATTTAGGTGGACTCAATAATAGCATGAATGCTTATGGAAAGTGGAGCATTCCACCTCTTATTTTGGACGAAGATGCTTTTCGTGCCAGCACTGGAACTATTCATGTCATGACAGGCAGTAACTAGTGTAGGTAATAGGCTCTGGCAGTTAATACCTTTTATTTTCTCTTTTATCATGTACAGTTTTACAAATGTCATGCAGAAAGGTGTTACCATATTTTATCTATATAGATCGGTCCCTTGTTATTGAAATGTGTTTCCATACTTTGCTTTAGTGACTACTCACCTTAATTAAACGGTCATATTGCTCTCTTCCACTTGAAGAATTTCTAACATGGTCTTAAAACTGGGATTGGAATCATAATTTGCATTAAATATGCTGGACATAATCATCTGATTAAGAGATGGAACTTAGCCAATGTTTACATACCTTGCTTTAATGACAATTCACATTTCAGATCCTGAGTATGAGAACCAATAGTCAATGTCAACTGATTTTCAGATAATATTCTCCAAAATTAAAAGAAGATATAAAAACCAATAGCCATCACTGCAAATTAATGCATACGACAATACTATATAATGTTGCACTAAATTTTATTCAAAAAGATAATAAGATTGCTTTCTGTAATAAAATCAATAACTATACTTGGCAGCCGCTGCCAAGGTTTAAAAAAAATAAAAAAATCAATAACTAATACAACATTCTATTGGATCCTAATTGATAACGTGCCACATTGTACTACACAAAATTGCACAGGATATGAACTAAATAATAAAAGGTACTAATTATATGTTATAACAATTTAACAAAAGCAGTAGTGGAATTCACATTCATTGTTGTAGTTAACATGGGAGCTTGCTTCACTGTATGGAATTGTCTGTGGTGTTGCTTGCATCTCTACTTTCCTTAGGTTCATCAATGGCTCCTTCCCTGGAACAAGAAGGTACTAATATTATATAGACCTATGATGTATATCAAGAATATCACGTAAGACTTGACAACAATTATAATTTCAAGAAAAATCAGTAAACTTAAATGAAAGAAGCATGGTTAGTCCATAACCTTCCTGTCTTTATATCTTGATGATGTAGTGCTCAATTTTTCTTTTCTGCTCCAAAACAATCATTAGCTATCTTCAGTGTATTCATGTAATCACTTGTGAAATGGGCATTGCTCCTTCTGTTGCTTCATTTTAACAAGGTCAGGTTGGAGATGTCACACATACTTTCACCAACACGTGACCATTCTGAATACCGAATAACTACCCTGTGGATGGGTGCATATCATCACACTGGTTAACAATATATAAAATAAATCTATAGCTGTGCTGTACAATACGACTACTGGTATTGCATATGGTACTTGTATGCTACTATTCATATACAACGGAAAAGTCATGGAAAGAAATACAACAAGTCAACGTGAGTTGTAGGGGTGGAGGTTGGGGGGCTGATATTAAGAGATTTTTTCTTAAGAGCGCAACATGTATCTAATTATTCTTTGGACAATTTGACCCTTCTTTAGTTATTTCCTCTAACAACTATCTTGCTTCAATAAATGTCTATCTTATTTCCTTACAGTTATCATTAGAGTAAACAAGTAGCATATAGGATTTTTTACTTTGGAGTCGTGTTAATGAGTAATAACACAAATTGTTGTATTAGTCTATCTTATTTTTTCAAAAAGTTTCCGGATTCAAACCTCAATGAACACAGTATGGTGGGGCTTGCAGGCCTTCTTCATCACTTGAGGGAGAGCGCCGGATCAGAGGGAGGGGAGCGGGGTGGTAAATAGGCAAGGGTGGGTGGTAGTACACATTGTTAAGCAATTTTGATCACTCTCTCTGCATAGACCAAAATTTAGGTCAATGTTAGAAGCATGATATCACTGCTCTACAAGAAATGCAATTCAAATGCTTACTATTTGGTATGATTGGCAGAGCATTTGCTAACCGATTTCTTCATGTCTCAGGATTAGCTATAAAAAAAATACAATGGAGACATATTATGAAGATATCTCAGAAATAGATAAGTTAGGCATCCAAAGATATCTTTTCCTTTTTTTTTTTTTTTTTTTTAATGAAGGGGCTCAGACCTCCCTGTTCTAGTACCCAGATGAAACCAACTAACTGATTTCGAACCTGCATCTCTCGGAGGTGAGGCGAGGCATTGGAGCCACCAAGTCCCTTGCATTCATCTAAATTTGTATTAGTTTACATTACTGTTTATAGTTCATAAGGGTATTGTCGTCCCAACACATCATAGAACTATAGATGCCATTAGATTTTATGACACCCAAAAAAATCAATTGCATACCATGATGTGAGTAGTTATTTTGCAACACATCAATGCAGACTTCCTTCAATTAATATTTGTCTGTTAGATCATGTATCGCAAGCTCAAAATTATACTTGCCCAAATCACTGCAACAAAAGCAAGAGATCAATATTTCGATAATATTGACTAGGATATTACAGAGCAAGCATTGAGGGACCTTATACTGAAAAGTCACTACCTTACACAGGTGAACTATGGAGGGGAGCTTTTCGATTTACAAGTTACAACAGCTCACAATTGGGTGAATTTGGATCGTCAAAGGAATAGTGCAAGTGTACTGCTGTTCAGAATAGCATGTAAAAATAGTGTGAGAACTAAGAGTGTAATTTTTGTTATTTAAGTTGTTTGGATTGTATAATTTGAAATAGCATTAATCTAAAGAGTGCTAATCTTGTTTTTCATGGTTAGGTTAGGTTAGTGCTATTTGGGTGCATCCAAACAAATCAAATTGCTTATTATTTGTTTGTTAAAAAAGCAATGGTCTCTGGAATCTCTAGTGATAAATTAGCTATTATCCAGATGCAACAAAATAAAAATATCTTCTTACTAATTAGCATCACCGAGGTAGCGCATATGTTGAGGGGATTTCCTTGACGAGGAAAAATATCATCCCCTTGTCGATGATTGATCTAGTAGCGAACCTAATAGTAAAATATCGAAAATTTAGAATAATTCAATTGGAAGAAATATTTGACTTAGCTAATATTACAAAGAACAAACGAACTGATGATTTTCAAGTTCATGAAAAATAAGAACAGAAAAAAGAAAAGACCAAAAACTGAACTGATGGTTTCCGTATACTGTAGCGTCGTAGTACCAAATCTGTTTGCTCAAATGTCTTACCGCATAATGCACATGCCTGTAGCCCTGGGAATGAAAATTGCAAGAAAAACAGAGATAAGTGTTAAAAATTGAAGACGGTATTGACTATGGGGGCTAAGCCACTGATATTAAATGGAAGAGAGATATTATTATGAAACTAACCAATCGCATCTGAAATTTGTGGCTTCTGAATTTCCATACTTTCCATTTTGGCAGCATCAGTTGGAACTGCATCCTTACGATTTGTATAATCATCAATATGGATTACAAGAATGCTGGATATGAATTGCCAGTCTTGGCCCTCATATGCTTTGCACAGTTGAACCAAATTCCGGGAGCAACCCAATATTTGTAACTCCTGTAGGTTGGCCCTCATATGCTATCTGAAAGTGATTCAAGCCTAGTACAACATATCAGTGCCATCTTCTTGAGTGCAGAGAGCTGGGTCAAGCTGGCTGGAAGGTGCTCAAACTCACAGCCGGTAAAGTGGATCTCTTTCAATGCGGTCAGCTCTTGAAACCATAAAATTTGATTATTTTTAAACTTGGCAATAAATGAGAATTTCAAAACCCGGAGGGAGGGAAGACTCCCTAAAATTAGGTGGCACTCATGATTCAAAAGACTGTCGTCTGCATCTATATGGGTAAGTGATCGCAACCCTGCATCCTGATGCACTTGTTGGTCCGTTGTAGAATATGTGCTAAAAAGTTTTGAGCACCTAACAAGTGTGAAACGTTTAAGGTGAGTAAGAGATTGCAGACCTCCTTTGATTTTCAATTCTGGGCAATCCCGGAGAGTTAGATCCTCCAACAACGGCATGTTAAGGGGGTCTAAAGAGATGCTCGCTGAACAAAACAACAATTCCAAGTGGGTAATAGAGGATAGATTGGGCATTGAATTTCCAAGTGAAATCAGGCTGCTGCATCCAAGAATTTTCAATTTTTTGAGGGTTGAGCTGAAAAGGTGAAGTGGTGATTCCTTCCGGGTTTTGATAAATTCTATAGTTAATTTAGAGAGACGTGGAAAAAATTCTCTAGCTCCTGCATCAGTCCATACTTCACAGTTGGACAATCGGTCCAAAACTAGTTCTTCTAAGAGAGGAAAAACTGTTTGGTTTTTTCCATACAAATGAGAATCAATGAGTTTGACAGAATCACACTTCTCGATCCGAAGATGTTTCAGAGAGGGAAGTTCCCCAAGAGGTGGTAGGACCTTTACATTGACACATGAAACTAGATATAGTGTATTTAGATTTAGAAAATGATCACCTATTTGAATGATCCAATTTGGAAAATCTAAACCAGCATAACTATGAATTCTTAGGTCTTTAATATCCTTATTTGGTTGCAGTTCTTGGAGTACCTCCATGTCTTCATTGGAATTTCGCTCTGTATGGTTTGCAATTATGTGAATGCTATCAAGATGTTTCTTGTTGACTAGCTTCGCTTGCATGGCCTCATCTTTGTTTTTGATATTCTCAAAATTCTTAATTCTCAGAGTCCCTCTGATCTCTCTCAAATCTCTCAATTCCGTTATTCTGTGTCCCTCTTTTTGGCCAACAACAAAAACACTAAGTTCTTGGAGGTTGGTTAGTTGACCTATACCAGAAATTTGGGCAATGGTTTCTTCCTCAGCACACAAGTGACGCAGGTTTATCAATTTGTTTATGCCCCTTGGTAATTCTTTGAAATAGCATTTGCGAATATACAAAGCTTGAAGATGATAAAGGTTAATAGAAGAACCATAAGTTAAAAATTTGATTTCTGTGGAAGATAGATCCAGGAAACGAAGATGCTGCAAGTTCCAAATGGCTGGTGGTGGTTCGGAATTATATTCCATCCACATATAAGATAAATCGAGAACCCTAATACTACCTAAATTAGATAGTGTGTCATTTATGGCACTATACATCCCTTCAACTATAAAGCACCCAAAATATAAAAATGAGCGCAATTTTTTATGTTTTTGAATTTCCCTTATGACCTCGAGATTGTTGGTATCTACTGCCAAGTGCCGAACACCCAAAGGAATTTTAGCTACTCCCTCCCCAAGGAAGAAACATTCACCTGAAGAGACAATAACCGCCAAATCATGCATTAATTCATGCATGACATAGCTGTTGTTATCCCATGCAGGCTGAAAAAAGGACTTCTTAACCAACTCATCAAACCATTGCCTCCCAATATCTTCAAGTCTCCTCACACCATGGACATCGGATTGAATAAAATTTTGGGCTATCCACATATGGACTAACCTATCTTTTTCTATCAATGAGTTTCTAGGGAATAAAGAGCAGTAGGCAAAACATTGCCGTAAACAAGGATCTAGTTGTTCATAACCAATTCCAACAGATGGAAGGATTTGGCTTTTAGCCTTTGGTATATCCCACCATTCACTTTTCGAGATATCCCTCCATGTAACTTCATCCACTTTAGATCTTAATATGTTTCCAATTATTTTAGCGGCCAAGGGTAAACCACCTAACTTGTCGGCTATTTTCTTTCCTATGGATTCTAAAGTTTTTCTTTTTTCCACGGACATCACTTTATTCCCAAACGCAAAAAGTTCAAATAATTCCCAAAATTTACCCGGATCTAGTGCACTCAATGCTATGGTACAAAAGGTTCCTACCCTATCTGCAAATTCCTGATTTTGAGTTGTTATGAGAACTACACTACCAGGGGCACCATGCGATAAGGTTGTATAAATAACATCCCATTGAGATTCAGAAATATCATCGAAGACGAATATAAATTTGTGTACCCCAATGGTTGAAGAGAGCATCTTAGAAGCGACCTCTAATGTGATTGCATCTGGATCTCTCATAGGTGAAATTCGACCAATTAGTGAGTGAAAAAATGAATATGTTGATTTTAAAGATTCAATAATCTTACGCACCAGCAACACACCATTATGGTTCTTAGAGACAGAGATCCATGCTCGTGATTCAAAAGTTTGTTGTACCTCAGGATGATTATAGACAGCTTGAGCGAGTGCTGTCTTGCCTACCCCACCCATTCCAACAATAGGAATAACGTGAATACCATGGTAAACGTAGTTTTTCTCACCCTTTTTGCTAGATTTGGACTGCGAACCTAATATTTTTTCTAAAATGGATTTTGACGGTGAACCTAATATTATTTCTAAAATCAGATTCAATTCATCTTCCCTGCCATACAAACCAACCTCCTCTGATGATTGGGAAATGGTTTCTCTTGGATTAGTATCTTCACGGGTCTGTGATTCCTTATTTTTAACATTCATTTTTGCTAATTCAAGAATTGTTGGGATTTCGGCACGAAGTTCCTTCAGCCTATCCACAACTTTCTTTAAACTTTTGTGGTTCTTGTCAGAAAGAACCATATTCCTGACAGCAGAAAGAGAATAGCAAGCAAGTTTGCTAACCTGGTTCTTTGTCTTTCCCTCAACTTCATCCTTGATAGATTTGGTTTCGATGTTGTCCAACACATCTTCGGCTTCGTAAACAGTCTCTTTCAGCATCTTCAGCCAGTCTGCAAGAGCTTGATTGTTGATAATCACTCTTTTTTCGACCTCCTGGACTGTTGCTTGGCAGAGTAAAAGGGATCGGGTCAATTCCTCAACCATCTCTTCACCGCCTTTCTGCCACTTGTAATTAACCCCGAGATACTTCTGTGCTTTATCAAGCACACTTTTGATGACCGGCGATGCAAACCATCCGCCAACCAACATCTCAACTCCTACCATTATTGAGATTTTGGGAGAATATATGAGCTCTTAGGTTTTCTACTGTATATGGTGGATTGAGTTATCTTAGGATGAGTCAAGTTATAGAAGTCTCGGAGCTATATATAATGGGTTAGGTTTCCATAGACAATGGAATTTATTATAATAATTTTAGTATCAAAATTATCAAGTTGATGAGAAATTAAGGGGATCGAATTGTAGTCTCCTTAGAGAGATGATGTATTTCAAAATTGACGGTCTATAATTTTTCAGCTTTCTTTATTTTTTTATCAGGAAATGGTTGTTTTTTATGATTAAAGTATTTGTGTAATATTGTGGTACTTCTGCAAGGAAGAAGAGGATGTTAAAATAAAGGAAAGAGTTGAAAACATACAAGTAATTTATCGAGGGACTTTAAAAAGAGAGATGATAAAAAAGATAAATTTTTATTGAACAATGTTATGTCAATCCTTCAACTCAGGTCAATTATATATTTCAATTTTAGTGAAATGTTAATTTCTATTGTAGACAAAGCGAACACCACCCGACGAACTACCAAAAAATAAAAATAAAAGAAAGACAGAAAGACAAAGAAGTGGTGTCTAGTAATTCTATTAAAAAAATGAAGAATTTAAGAGTGCTGGGGATGTATGAATAAAAGAAGCTTTTGTCGATATTATTAAAAATTAGGATGGTGAAGTTAATGCCAATAGTCTTCAATGATTTGGTGAGTGAACCCGATAAAAACATATAATATATAAAAATATATAGATAGGTTTCCTTAAAGAAAATTTTCTTATATAAGAAGCAATTTTCCATTGATAGCAAAAGCCATTTAAATTGATATTTGATATATTTGAGTAATATGTTTTTTATTGATGTTCTAATCTATTTTTTTTTTATTAATTTAGTATAAAAGTCCAATCTAGTGCTTGCATGTTAATTTTATGTTAGGAAAAATAAGAGTAACTGACTAACTCTTATTTTCCATTGGTGAATAAAAAAGTAATTAATGCTAGTAGGCCTGCTCATTAATTTATGCATCATGGACAAATAAATTAATTAATAGAAGTAGTGCTCTGGTTATAATCACCCTAATTATAATTTAATTAAAATAAATTAAATAATCACCGTAAATTTGTGTACTTCTGTATCGACTTATGTGTATCATGAATTAACATAGCAAGTCAGCTACCCATTACAAAAATAAAAATTAATAAAGGAGGCATCCATTTTTACCAGCTACATGAAATGTTAAAAGCTAATTAACCAATGTTGTTGTCAGAGATATTTTTTTTCTATTATTTATTTAATTAGAAGTGCCAAAACAAATTCGGTAGGCAGGACATTTTCCTTTGCTGGAAACATATATAGGTACTCCATAAATTGAGACAAAAAGTGTTAAAAAGTAAAACTGAAATATGTCTTAATAATTTTACACCAGTAAAATATTTTGAATCCAGTGCAACAAGTATTGTACATTTATTTTTCTATTGCATTGTTATTGGCAGGTTACTATATATATTTTATAAATAACAGGTTTAAAAATACTACTATGAATTTTGGTAAGTGTAAATGATAAATATAAGCTTAAATAATTATTTGGCAGTCCCTGCCAATTCATCAAAAAAAAAAAGCTTAAATAATTAGTGTCAGAAATTGGAATAAACCACACACACCAAAATATGCAAAGTTTTAGGTACAGACAGATCGCAAAATATTATTTTGGTCAAACCATTCCACTGGATGCAATTTCATCGTGCATGAATTTTTTTTCTAAGAAAAACATGTTGGCATGTTAATTTGTTTTAAGGAAAAAAAAATATGCTAGTTGGCTTGCTCATTAATTGATCGTGGAAAAAAATGTGCAAGTTGGCATGTTCATTTTGTTTCCTTATTATATTTGAGTTGAAAAATTCAAATAATATTTTTTTTTTGTTGCATTATCGCTGTACACAAACATTCAGTTGAAGAATTCCCATTTTTTTTTGTTACATTATCTCTGTACCCAAAGAACTAATCAATTAATATCTTATGTTGGAACGCCAAATTTAAAATTTTGGTATTCTGTAGGATGTTACATTACATCTCTAAAAGATAATGGATTATTACTGTTCATAGTTAGACTTTTACAAGATTTATTTTACCAATTCACAAACATTAAAATACTTTATAATGACGCAAAAAAAAAAAAAAAACTCAGTAGCTTATTATTAGTTATATTAGGAACTTTAATTATTTTTGCCAACTAATTATTCTTTTCTTCCCTTTTGTTAAATAGCTATGTGTACCATTAAAATTGCAGCGAACAACCTAAAGTTGACAAAATATCAACAATATTAGTTTCCCACAGATTGGACTTACTAAAGCATTTGCCATTAAGGAAATATCAACAATTAGTCTCCTTGACCTCCCCAAAGCCTTTAGATAGTCTGGGCCTTCCCCCGACCAACAACTCTAATCCGGCCATTGTTGAGATTTTGGGAGTATAAGTTCTTAGGTTTTCTGCTGTATATGGTGGATTTAGTTATCTTCGGTTGAGTCAAGTTATAGAAGCCTCAGAGGTACATATAATGGGTTAGGTTTCCATAGACAATGAAGTTTATTATAAATATTTTAATTAGTATAAAAAATTAAGTTGTTATCAAGATGACAAAATTAGTTAGAGGTCAACTTGCTGTCTCCATCTCCACCAAATGAGAAAGGGTATTGCATTGTAGTTTCCTTTGGGACAAATTGCACGCAGGTCCAAGAAGGTAATAAACTATAGTTGTGCATCAATCAAGTTTGTTAGATAAAATCTAATTGTTCCTCTAAAACACATATGACCTGATCTCAACCCTAGTTCATCAGTTTTAATTTGTCAGAGCCAATTGACTGTACAACAAAATGACGAATTTAAGTTTTCTAATTAACCTTTCGAAATTTTAAATTACTATTTGATAAGATATATTAAATTATATTATAATGATATTTACTACAAGGTCTTCAATCAATAATGCAGGCTTCTCCATAAATAAAAACAATATAATTTATAAATATTGGTAGTCACGATTATTTTGCATCAATTAAGCAAATCTCAGCTATATATGCATGTCTCTTATTCTATTCTCCTTTGCATGAATTGCATATTCATATCATCATTCTAAGTTCCAGTGAGCCACTCTAAGCTGCAGCAGCTTTCAAATAGGTATTCTCATTGATCAAGAAAAAAGTAAAAAAAAAGATTAAGAGCTTAAATAATTGGTAATCGGAAATCAGAATAACCACACCACAGTATGCAAAGTTTTTGTTACAGAAAGATCAGAAGATATCAATTCCGTCAATAGCAATCCCAATGAATATGCAGTTTCTAATTGATCGTGGAAAAAGTTGAAAAGAATGGTTAATACATTAAAAAAATAGATCAACATAAACATATTATAATTGATCATAGAAAGATATCTCTTGTTATTAAAGTTAAGTGGTCCCTGCTGACATAACATTCAGTTTAAGAATTCCCATTTTTTTTTTGTTACATTATCTCTGTACCCAAAGAACTAATCAATTAATATCTTATGTTGGAACGCCAAATTTAAAATGTTGGTATTCTGTAGGATGTTACAAGTTGTTGGGTCTTCTCTCATTATTTCTTCACAATATTATCTCTATGTTTAGACGTGAAATACAATCCTTCAAATTTTACCGAATTCCTTTTTTTTTTTCTACGCATCAAACATGTTTTAATTGACATTCTCTTCTATTGTACATTTAAACTTCATAGTTTGGGCTCACAATAGAATTTTGAATTAGGAAATTCCCGTCTGTAAAAAGGAAACAATTTGGGCTTCCAATTTGTCAGCCCAAAATTTGAAAGTTCTTCTAATATGGTCGCCTATCCCATCCCTCCATTTTTCTTTTAGTTTCTCTCACCTCCTTCGTCTCCTCTCCAGTGGTTTAGCTCTCCAGTAGTTTAGCACAGATGGAATCACTGAGGAGGCTGGTGCTGCGTGCATGACGCAGCAAAGCACAAGAACACGTGAATTGAACAAAAGAAATAAACAATCGAAACCAATTATCTAATTAAAGCTCGGATTCGGATACAGAACAATAGCGTCAGCCAAAGTCCTAGGTGAAACACCAAAATTACAATATATATCTCTATTTTCACTCTACAGATCGACTCCTTACTTATAGGCAACTCTAACAGTGAAAGAAAATCATGAAATGGTAAACAGGATTTCTTAAATCACTCGGGACGCGCCACGTGGCTTGACAGGTCAGCTAGCAACGGCTCTCCTTTAACGTTTGCGGTCAGCCATTTTAAAGTGGGTCCTGAGTTCAGTGCTTCAGAATTTAATATCTTCCTGCCCAAGTCATTTTCTGCGCTGACCGAACCGCCCGCTCTTCTTTCTTCTTCATCATGACGTTCTCCCTGTTGAAAATTAATTCAAATTGATTAGAGCATGTACGAATCAGTTTTTACCATCATAAAAACTGCATGGGTTATGTTTGGCATTGGTTATTTTAAGCATAGTTATTTTAGGACTAATTAGCGTAGTGGTTAGCTATTTTTAGCATGTTGTGTAGTGGGTGCTTAATTTAGGCAAGTTGTGGGTGTTTATTTTAGGAACATTGTATTGCTTTAAATACTGCAGAACTCTATGTAATTGAGTAAGAGAGAAAGGAAATAAAGCGTTGTTTCTGTTCATATTATTCTCTCTTCAATCTTTTGCATACTGGCACAAAGCAGTGCAGTATTGCTGAGTTTATCCCAACACTCCCGAGTTGCAGCTGACCCGTTCGCCCTTTCCTCCGCACCAGGGACGTAGCAGCTGGAGAGAGTGTAGAGCATGCTCGCTTTCATCGACACTCATGGCCTCTCCTCTGGCCTCCATCTCCACTCCCATCGCTTTCTTGCTGATCTCCTCTTTTTCGTATCTCTCTCACCGTTTAACCCCATTTTTTTATTTTTAGAAATGACATTTTGCTTCTTGTGTCTCAATTATCATCAAATTTACTGAAATTCCTTTTTCCTTGTAGTAGAGGAAATTTTATGTATAAGTACCTCTCAAAATGGCAATGTGAAAGGGATGCACTTGAGGTGTTCGAGGAAATGCTAATAAAATTTGTACTGTGCAGTTATGCATTGTTTAATTGTTGGTACTTTCTTTTGTCGTATGTAGGTGCAGCCTTGTGGCATGTTAAGTGTAGAGAAGAAGTACTCTCTGGCACTCTGGACTTTCTGAATAAGGCAATTTTTTTTTTATCAAATTTTCAAAGGTGTCCAACGGGTTTTATATGTGGGTATTGATGTAGAATGGTACTGGTACTGTTGCAACCCTATACATTTTTACGGGGTTAATCGTAACCGAATATGACTTACTTGAATTATTGATTACCAGAAATGGACCCCGTGTTTCTTTAGCTGTTCGATATTAAGTGCATGGACAGGATCAACCTGCTGACGTCATTAATGGGGGGCTCAATCCAGAAAAGCAGGACCCTAATTTATAACGATTGTCAAGATTTAAGATAAATAGTTCTCAATTGGTCCCTTCCCTTCATCTATTATGTATGTTTGTATTTGCTAAATTTTTTTGTTACTAATTTTCACTGTCAATTTTCCTTTTAATTTAAAGTTCATCTTTTATGAAAAATTCCAAGTTTAATGTCTGATTATACCGATTTCAATTCAAATCTGTGGATTCCAATTGACAGATTACAAGCCAATTGTGATTTAGATCCCGAGTTCCAGAACCATGCTCTGGAGCAAAGAAAGTTAATTAAAGCAAAGTTAATTAAAGTTAATGAAAGAAGCATGGTTAGTCCATCACCTTCCTGTCTTTGATATCATGATGATGTGGTGCTCATTTTTCTTTTCAGTTGCTCTGAAACAATCACTAGCAATCCTCAGTATCCATGGAATCACTTGCCAATTGAGCAATGCTCCAAATTTTTCTTTACTGACTAGATTGCTTTCACCAACACGTGTGAATACCGAATTACTACTCTGCGGATGGGTGCATATGATCCCCCTGGTTAACAAAAAATAAAATAAATCTATAACAACACTGTACAATACTACTACTGGTATTGTATAAGGTACTTGTATGCTACTATCGATATACAGTGAAAATTCATGGAAAGAAGTACAACAAGTCAACATGAAAGAAAGAACTATAAACAATCAACGTAAGTTAACGGAGTGACATGCCCATAGACAATTACTAACAAGAAAGTATCAAAAATTGAACTTCATATTAAACTGATTCAATTGAGCTGTTGGGCTGGAAGTTGTGAGCTGAAATTAAGAGCATACTTTTGTTATTGGCACAACATTATCTAATAATTTTGCGGACAATGTCTATCGTACTTCCTTAAGCGTTGTAGTTCGTTAGAGTAGATGTGTATCATATAGAATTCTTTATTTAAATAAGTAATAACACAAATTATTGTGTTAGTTTTAACCCCGAGAAAGATTGAAGAGCCAAAAAAGGTAGTACTGCCATAAAAAAGGAAAACTCAGGCAGAGCATGGATAAAGTACAAGGATCGTTAGAATAACTATGAAAATGAAAAAAATATATATAATGTGTAGAGATGACACGAGGGGGAAGGTGTCACAGCTACTCAAGTGGTAAGAATGATTTTAAAAAAAGTTTCGGGATTCAAACCTCAATGAATACAGCATGGTGGGGCTTGCAAGCCTTCTTAAATCACTCGAGGGAGAGCGCCTGGTCAGAGGGATCGAGGGGGAGTGACGAGGCAAGGGCGTGTGGTAATACAACACTTTTTGATCACTTCGTCTGCATAGACCCATGTTTAGGGCAATATAAAAAGCATGATATCACTGCCCTATGAGAAATGGAATGCATATCCTCACTTATTGGTATGGTTGGTAGAGCACTTGCTGGAAACCAACTGCTTATTATTTCTTGGAATTATCTAAAAAAAATACAACACAGACATATTATGAAGATATCTCAGAAATATACAGATTTGGTATCCAAAGATATATTTTCCTTCTTTCTTTTGTTTATTGAAGGAGCTCAGATCTCCCTGTTCTAGCCCAGCTGAAACACCTAACTGGTTTCAAACCTAAATCCCTCGAAGGTGAGGCGAGGCATCCAAAGAAATGTGTGAAATTCGTGTCTTACCTTACTAATATGATTTTATTTAAGTTTAATTTTTATGAAAAAAGAATACAACAATATATGGCATCACAAGCAAAGTACAAATATGTGAAGTCCGGGGTTTTGTTTTAGAGTGTACGTACACACACAAATGTCCAAACATATCATAGAACTATCATAGAAATATAGATTCCATTTGTGTTTTATATATCCAAAAGTTCTCTGGTTTATTTTGAAAAATTCCAAAAAAAACCCTGAACAAATTCGAATGAAAAGTCAACTGTATACCTGGTTTGAGTTTTATTTTGCATATTTCCTGAATTAATACTTGTCGGTTAGATCAAGTCTCGCAAGCTCAAAGCTATACTTGCCAAAAGCACTGCAACAAAAGCGAGAGATCAATATTTTGGTAATTTTGACAGGGATAATTACAGAGCAAGCATTAAGGGGTCTTATACTGAAAAAGTAACTACCGTAGATAGGTGAACTAAGTGTGTAAAAATAGTGTAAAGGAAGTGCTAACTCAAAAAGTGTGAGAGTGGTAATTTTGTGATTTTAATATGGTAGACAAGCTGCTTGAATTGTATGATTTGAAAAGGCACTAACCCGAAGATATTTGATTGTTAGTTAGGTTAGTGCTATTTGAGTGCATCCAAACAAATGAAAGTGCGATTATTATTTAGTTGGTGATCTAGCTCAGCTAAATGACCAGCTTCATAGAACTTTGTTAAAAGAGCAGCGTATATGGAACCTCCAACGATAAATTAGCTGTTGTCCAGATGTATAACAAAATAAAAATATCTTCTTACAAATCATCTAAGGAGGTAGTGCCTATGTTGAGGGAACTTCCTTGAGGGCGGCATGGATCATCTACATCTACTTGATGTAGTTGAGAACCTAGTAATAATATATTGAAAATTTAGAATAATTCTCAATCAATTGGAAGAAAAATGTGACTTAGCTAATATTACCAACAACCGAAGGAGTGATGATTTCAAATTCATGAAAACAAAAAAAGAGAAATATAGGAAAGACCAGAAACTGAACTGATATTCTTTTATCTAGCTTTTCATGAAAAAAAATGAATATTATATGATAAATTCAATACCGTGAACTTGAATACAATTATATTGATATCTAGTACAACATGCTGTCATAACTTTGTGGGGATACATGCATACGAGAGATTTCAATCAAGCAAGACTACTTATGTATATATAATTATATTGATATCTAGTACCTGTGTGTGTGTGTGTGTGTTCATAACTAGCTAGTGCACCACAGAGTTAGCGCGTCTTGAAATTCCATGGCTTAAAGCTAGGTCTCAGCTTTGAATATTGGCCAATGGTTCAATCTAAGACTGATTAAGTGATTTATCTATTTTAATGGACCGCATAATTAATTTAATCATCAAAATATAATTTTAATTATTTGAACAATATTAAAACTATATTTTGATAATATGCAATGTTAATTGGCTACTATGTCGACCATCTATTGAGCTATTTTTAATATAATGGATACAGAATTTGCATATATAATTATCAAATTTTTAGTGGTAAATTACAAATTATGATATTCAGTGTTATTACTTTTAATATTTTTTTTATGATGTGTATATATTATCGTTGGTAAATAATTTATACTTAAAATAATTGTAAATATAATAAGTATGTATATATTAATATATAAAAATGTTAAATTATTTGCTGCCACACAAATAGTATATATGTTGATATTTTGAGGAGAAAATTCCAAGAAAGTTGCTTTACACGAAGGCTTAGCCGTTAAGTGGGCATCTGATAGTGATCTTCAATGATAGCATCACCTAATTTATCTCTCTTTGGTTCATACAAATGTCCGTAAGATATTTTTTTAGGGTAAAGAAAAATCTAGGGTGTAATAATTAGGACTCTCTTGTATCAGGACTAATTAAAAAAAAAAAAAAAAACAGATATGGCGGAGCAAGGGAGAAGAGGTTCCTCGGTTCTGTTGCACACTTCAAATAACAAAGTCCCTTATTCGTTCCTGACATGTGGGGTCCACAATTAATTATGTCTTTGCGAGACCGACCGACCGACGTGTCAGTAAATGATAACAGGGTTTATTTTGGAAGCTCTATTACAGACGGCCGGGTTGTCTGTTGCACCATACACATAATAAAGTCCGTTATATGTTCCTGACAAGTGGATCCAGAGGTTAGTTTGACGCAGGGGACCGACATCAGTGAATGACAACAGGGTTTGTTATGGAAGTTCCGTTACGGACGACTTGGATGGAGAGGAAGCGAAGAAGCGAAAAAACGGTTTCTGTGATTCTATCTCCTGTCGCGTTCTTCCTCTTCTTATTTTTCTTCTTTTTCTTCTTATTTAGGGATATTTCTTCTTTGACATTACATGGGAGGTGGGCAACATGAAATCTACATCAGCGTTAATTTTAAGTTATCACAATTAGTTATGTTACTATACTAATAAAGTAATAATTAACACTTGCTTAGTGTTTTAGGCCGGATGGGATTGAATATTAAATATTTAGTTAATCTAAATAATTTTTTATAAACCTAAATATTTCCGTTGTAATATTTTATCTGGTTAAGAAAATTTGTATTCTAAATGTGTAATGCAGATATGGAATATAATTATTTGCTTAAAATAATCCTACATCCTCAATAAATTGCAAATTTGGTAAGATAGAACACAAATTGATTTTTCTCATTCCTCATTAGCATTACTAACTCTCCTATATAGTATACAAGAGTTCAATATTACCATAATCTATACAGTAGCAACTGTTAAAAGGAAACAATTTGGGCTATATCTATACATTCTCGTCTATTGTACATTTGAACTTCATAGTTTGGGCCCTAGAACAGAATTTGAATATAAATTCTCGACTGTTAAAAGGAAACAATTTGGGCTTCCAATTTCTCAGCCCAAAATTTGAGTGTTTTTTCTTTAAATATCTTGCCGGTGGTTTGCCCCTCTTTTTTCCTAGTTTCTCTCCCGATATTTTTATTAATACCCCAAAAAAAAAACAAATTATCAAATCTGCCCCCACCCCAAACTTATTTTTAATCTACCCCAACCGCCCGTCCACTGGGCGGTTCACTTTCCCCACCAGACCGCCCAGCAGCTGGGCGGTCCGCTATAAAACCCCTATAAAAGGGGTTTTTCTCTCTCCTGAGCAGCACAGTATTCATTCCCCAATCCAACAAATTTCCAGAACCGAATGAGAGAAAGAGAGGCGATTTTGAGGCGATGGTGAACAGTAATTCCAGCACGGTAATTCCAGAACAGTATTTCCAGAACAGTAATTCCAGAACTCTCATATGTTGGTTGCACTGTATGTGGGCGGGAAGTTTACCCGGGGTGCGGAGGGAGCACAGTACACTAAGGAAGCAGCCTACGGCTTCGAGGTAAATGAAAATACCTCATTTGTTGAACTGAAGAGAATAGTGTATGAAAAAATCAGTGTGAACCCCAACCGGTGTGATATAGATTTAGCTACCCAGATTAACACAGTAAGCGGTGGTAGACCTTACTATACCAGGTATCCAATAACAGATGAGTCGTTATGAAGGAGTGTTTACAACACTTTTGAGTCACAGGAGGTAATGGTAATGGACTTATATTCCAGGAGAGTTCAGCGTGAACCCGGGGTTGGAACATCTAGGGAAAATAGAGGTTATGATCACTCGGGTTATGACAACCCGCGTCACTCGAGTTATGACAGCTCGAGTTATGAGCACTCAAGTTATGACAACTCGGGTCCTGAGCACTCGAGGTATGACAACCCCCGCCACTCTAGTTATGACAACCCCCGCCCCTCGAGGTATGACAACCCCCGCCACTCGAGTTATGAACCGCCTGTATCACCCGTTTATGAGAATTATGTACATGATTTTACCACCGATCTACCACCACCACCACCTCCTCCTGAAACCCCAATCCAACCCAGATTTCCATCTGTACCACCATCAATACCTATAGTGTCACCCGTTGCTACCCGGAGAGACCTTGACCTTGATGCTGAGCTCGATGCCGTACCACAAAGAAATTTGGAAACAGGTGACGAATGGGAAGGGGATTGGGATTCTGATCACCTGTCAGAAGGTGATGGAGATTATTTACCTAAGGAAGGCAGATTTCCGATTAGCGGTCGGACAGATAGGCATCCGTGCCCCACATTCAACGATACCACTGCTTTTGAAGAGGCAGACATCTCATTTTTTGGGCCGCGTGTCAGGTACAATGCAGAGCTTGCTCCGCAGCAGGTTTACGCCAACATAGATGAACTTGTGAAGAAAATAAATGAGGTCCATGTTCACGGCAACTGGGAGTGCAGAACTGAAAAAAGGGACCGAAGAAGGTTAGTAATTGTTTGTGCCGACGAAGCGCATTGCCACTTCCGTCTATATGCAACCCCTGTGGGTAAGGGCGAGGCATGGATTATTAAGAAGTGTGAACCACCTCACACATGCAAGGCTCCGTCATCAAGGAAAGACCATGCACAGCTTACGGCTTCACTTATTGCCGATGTAATTGAGAATGACGTTAAGGAGGACCCATCGATGAGCCTTAAGGAGGTCGGTAGAGCTGTCAGACGGGTTTACAAGCATGTCGTCCCAAAATACAACAGGTTGTGGAGAGGGCGTGAACTTGCGATTTGCCGAATGTTCGGTAGCTGGCATGGTTCATACAACTTGCTTGCACCATTGCTGCAGGTCATAGCAAGTACAAATCCCGGCACTGTCTTTGAATGTTGGAATATAAGCATACCGACTGTCGACAACGCGTTGCAATTCAAGGCCATAGCATGGACATTCGGTCCATGTATTCAAGCTGTGCCATACATTAGACCGGTCATCAGTGTAGATGCATGCTTCCTATCTGGCCGTTACGACGGGAGACTGCTGATCGCATGTGCATATGATGCTGAAAACCAGTTGTTGCCTTTGGCCTTTGCAATTGTTGAGAAGGAGGACGGGGAAAACTAGGGATTTTTCATGAGGTTCGTAAGAAGACAAGTGGTTGGCGACCGGTTCTTTTGTGTCATATCAGACCAGCACAAAGGAATCAAATATGTTTTTGATCGCCCAGATTTCGGGTGGTCGACAGCGAACGACGATTGTGTGCACAGGCTGTGTATGCAACATGTTACAGACAACCTACACAAGAACTGCGGACCTGAAAAATGGGTTGCAAATACATTCAGAATTGCTTGCAAGAAGAAGAAGCCGAGAAGGGTGGAAGAGATGTTCAAAGATTTTGCCAAGGTATGTATATTTTTATTTGTTGACTTATATTTTCTGAATTATTTACTTAAATTTTCTCATCTGAAATTTTTTTTTTGATAGTACTGTCCAAAGGAAAATTTGTACTTACTCAAGGTGGGAAAAAATAATCCCGCCGATCTGGCTGAGCCACCCGCATATGAGAAGATATTACAAGCCCGTGATAGAGGTTTCCGATGGGGAATTATGACCACAAATGGGTCTGAGTCCTTGAATGTTGTTTTCAAGCAGAGTCGGCAGTTGCCTGTGGCAGCAATTGTGGAGGACACCTTCTACAAGTTAAATGCATGGTTTGTGGCACGGCGTGTTAAAGCCCTCGAATTACTGTCCATGTATGTATATTTTTATTCAGAGATTTTGCCAAGGTATGCATATTTTTATTTGTTGACTTATATTTTCTGAATTACTGTCCAGGAATCAAACGTTTTCAACAAGGGTGGAGGGGAAACTAAGGAAACATAGGGAGAAAGGTGCAGTTATGAAAGTTGTCCCGTACGGGGAGAACCAATTGGAATTCGAAGTGCACTGTCCAAATGAGTTTGCTCCAACCGGCCGTAGACCGGATGGGACTATGGAGTTTGTGAAAAGGATGTTCAAGTATGTTGTTATTTTTGCACCTGACAATACTGTAACATGCACTTGCCAAGGAATCCAGTTGGCCCACCTACCTTGTTCTCATGTTATGGCGGTGTGCCAAGAGAGAAACTTCTCTGAGGATGATTATGTCGCAGACATGTACCATACCGAGTACCTTGCGAGTACTTGGGGTGCATCTTTCCATCCTTATCCCAACCAGTATCAGTGGCCGCCCTATGTTGGTGATAGAGTCTGTCCCTCAAGCGGGTGGATCAAAAAAGGAAGAAGACCTCACAAGCGTCAAGTAATGAACATGGACGAGATGGAAGGTAGGCGAATGGGACATCAGGCCCGCCGTTCAACAACTGACAGGCAGCGAGCAGGTACGGTTTATTTTATTTTTTTACTTATATTTTATTTTGATTTTATTTCAACTGGAATGCAATGCAGATGCCATTAACGAAACCAACGAAAGAGAAAATGCTAGAGTTGTTGCTGAGGCTACCGGTAGTAGCCACCGCACTCATGAAAGCCCAAGAACCGGTAGTAGCCATGGAGAGACATCCGGTAGTGTCGCACAACCAGCTGCACCCAGACCCAGACGTCGTATTTTGAGTTTGTTCGGCCGTCCACTAGTACAAAAAACCCCTTCACCGACTGTTAAAAAACCCTTATACCGACTGTTATTGAGGCGTCGGTGATGGCGGCGACGGTATAGATAAATCTTTACTGACGGGTGAATAACAGTCAGTGTAGGCATCTAACACCGACTGTTTTTTGAAAAAAACAGTCGGTGTAGGCGCCCAACACCGACTGTTTTTTTGAAAAAACCGTCGGTGTAGGCGCCCAACACCGACTGTTTTTTTGAAAAAACCGTCGGTGTAGGCGCCCAACACCGAATTTTTTTTTTTTTTTTTTTTTTTTTTTTGCACCTGTATAATTATATAATTCCTATACCATTTATAATTATACAAAATTATAAACTTTTTTCAAGGTGAATATATTAATAGATAAATAAACGTCATTTACATCTTTTCCTCTCTACAGAGAGCAATCAGTTACAAAACTAATTAAAAGGGAAAAACAACAATTTGACATAGTAATAAGATTTCTATACTCAACAATGAGCCATCCATTGCTCTGCACTGACATCATCCTCCTTCCACTGCCCAAACTTGCGTTGTAAACAAATGATTTCAGAACTCCCGCCAGATAAAGCAATATATAATCCTGTGAATTGTGGTAGATTTGAAATCTTATTGTCCAATTTCATAACTGCGGTGCTATAGATTTAGTAACAATAATAAATAAATTAATAAAAAGGAAAATTCAGGTTTTGGTGCTTAAACTCTCTAAAAAGAATCAGATTAGTCCCTGAGTTTTCATTTGCACCAAATTCATCCTTTGAACAGAAGTTGTTTACAAACATTATTCTCCAATTCACTTTTACAGCTCATTTAAAAAGGGCGTATAATAGAATAACAATAATAAATATATAAATAATGAATTACCGCTTAGAGGATCTGATGTCATAGGTGCCATGATGCGCCGAAAATGAGTAGCTCCAGGCAGCAATTGATGAGATCTCTTGTTCCTTAAAAGCTTTCCATCTGATTTGGTAATCTCACCTTCACCAAGGACTGGAATCGGGGTAACAGTGGCAGTAGCACTGCTCTTGACAGAGTTGGTGTCTTTGGGGTCTTTCTCAGTGCCACGATTCTCCCATGGCTTGGCGGCCATCCACTGCTCAAGCCAGCTCCAGCCCCACTGTGGGTTGCTTGGGTCTATGAACATTGGGTTTGCCGTTCTCGAGCTGTTCTTCCACTAAAAGTAAACATTTTGCTGCATTCAGACAGCTATTATAGATATGAATACATGTGGCAAAAAAAGGGCAAATACTATGGTTCCATTCGTTCTCTGGTATTGAAAACGTAGCAGAAAGCAGGGAAAAGAGGAAGGCTGCGAATTTCAGTTGGAATTATATTAGACATGATATAGGTTAACCTTGCTACCTTCAAGCAACAATGTGGACGAGAAATGCTACCTCTACCATATAGGTTAACCTACTAAAAGCATTTAATCCGGAGAAATATGTACAATACCTGATGAGAAAATGCATATGCCATGGCTCGCTCTCTTCTTATGGTAGCCTCTTGCTTGCTTACAATGCTCGCTTCAATTTGCTCCTTCGTCTGGGTACTATCATCCCATTCTTCCCCCATCTTTCATCAACAGAAGATAAAAAACATGTAATGTCAATTCATTGACCTTGTACCCCAAATCAAATAAAATTACATCAAGAAAGAAAGAGTGGAATCGTACTCTCAAGCTATCGAGCTCTTTCTTGAGAAGAAGCTGGCGCTGAAGAGCCTGGTTCTCCTCGGTCATCCTGAGGCGCCTGGAGCGGATCTGAGACTGCACACGGGCCAAATGTCTGCATGCACCGAAGTGTGCTTGCCGCCTGACGCTTCACCGAGTTGCCATCTATCAGGGATTTCAACCTCACTAAGCCTCTCAAAGCACGCAAAGCTCTCCTAGCCTATTTAATATATCATCCAAGTCATTTTTTGCCTTTAGGACCTAGACTAGATGGGTAAGGTATGTTTACAAGATACACCCGGTGTTTACTGTACCTACAAATTGACACCCAAACTTCATCGTGCTTGCCACTAAAACCCAACAATTATCGTTGTAGGACTGTAGGTAATACAGAACTGTTATTTCAGGGTGATAGATGAGGCAAGTTTTGCTATGTGTTGCCGATTTTGCACCTGCCTCAAATAGCCCTTTCTTTAAACCATGATAAAATAAAATAAAATAAATCGGACCCTGGTTGTTCTTTAGTTAAGCTTTTGCATAGTATTTACATTAAATTCGAAACAGACAAAGGGCCATACGGGGAGCTTTTCATTCACCCTAACAAAGTTAATAATTACTGGTTCCTACCTACATATTAGGTGTGTTTGCGAAAAAAAATAAAGAAAACGATTTGAATTGACTTGCATAGAGTAAACATGAAGCTCTAGAAACAACTAAAACTAGCTTGGCTTGGACCTTAATTAAGCTGAATTCAAAAAAAAAAATTGGCTTCAAAGGAAAGTCTGAAGTCTAATTGAACATTTTTAAGAATTAATCAAGCTTAGCTCATTTATTGCCCAATCCATACACTAAATTACCATTTATACACTACTAAGAATTTACATGCCTGTGATTCCCAAACCAATTTAAGAGCTAATTAATCAGGATTCAGTTATATGAACATCCCAAGGACTTAAATTTTAATAGTACACTAGGTATTAGATAAAAATATAAACAATGGATGATATTACAATATTAATATTAGATAATACATAAACTGCACTATAGAATATAATTTGCAGTGCTTCATGGAAATATGAAACTAACAACTGCTTACTCATCCAGTAAAGAGTGGCCTCACTTATAATAATTAGAGCAATAATTGAGGCTAGGTTCATTAATTCAACCAAGAAATCATAACGCATCCAATAATGGTATCAACAAAATGGGGTCATATTAAGCATGATAAAAATAACAAAAACTCTTATCTCTTTCTAATGTTCTCTTTGCAAATCTATTATAAATACGAGCAAAGAGGAAAAATTACTAATTAAATATCAGATCTACCCCTAAACAAATCAACTTGGAAAATTCTTCACACAATAAAGTTACTATGAACTTAAAATGGAAAAGAAAGTAAAATTATTAATTAGTAAATTAGATTACCATGTATCCACGAAAAGTGGTCTGGATTTTAATTGCCGCAATCTCTTCTCTTGACTTGCCAGAGAACCTGGCTTGTGGGATTGGCACTGCCTTGACAACATGCGGCGCTGCTGTAGCTGTGGCAGGTGGGACTGACGGATTGGAAACCGACGGATTGGAAATAGAAGGCGGCGGTGGAGGTGGTGGCGGTGGCGGCGGCGGTGAAAAGAGGCGAACTCCACGTCGCATCCGCTTGGAGATCAGACGCTCGCTATCGGCCAGAAAAGCACTCCTCCGCGCTATCGGACAGAATTCGGGTGCTTGGGTGCTCGGGCGCACAACGCACTCCTCCTCCGCGCTCCAGCGGTGCTCGGGTGCTGGTGCGGGGCGAGGCAGCAAGGCGATCGCGAGGCTGATTTGGGAGATCGCGGGGCGAGGCAGCAAGGCGATCGCAGCGGTGCTCGGGTGCTCGGGTGCTGGTGCGGGGTGTTTGGGAGATCGCGAGGCTGATCGAAAAAGAGAAACTCAACTTTTTTGAGAGGGTTTTCGGCAAAGAAGAGGGAAATGAATATTTCGCGGCTGATAAGTTATAAACTGGAACTAAATTTTGTTAGCTCAACACCGACTGTTTTTCTAAAAAACAGTCGGTGTTGGTAATTGCTCAACACCGATTGTTTTTTGTAAAAAACAGTCGGTGTAGGTATGAGCAACACCGACTGTTTTTAAAAAAAACAGTCAGTGTTGGTGACTGCTTAACACCGACTGTTGTTTGTGAAAAACATTCGGTGTTGGTTTACTGACGGTTTTTTGCAAGAGAACAGTCGGTGTTGAGATTGTTCTTATTTACGATTTTACCAGCAGTCTCTACACCGACTGTTACATATTAAAACAGTCGGTGATTGAGGGTCGGTGAAGGGGTTTTTTGTACTAGTGGTTGTCGCTGATTACCAAGTTTTGTTAAATTATGTTATGAACTATTTTAGATGTATATTGTGAACTATTCTAATTGGTAGTTTGTGAACTATGCAATTTTTTATTTGCCTCGATTATTTTATATGCTTCATTATTTGTTATTTTTATTACTTAATTACATATACAAAAACTAACAACATAAAATATAAACAAACACAAAACTGATGAAATAAAGTCGATGACATAAATTCCTAAAAATTCTACAACATAAATTCCTAAAAAATCTACTTCTTACAACGAGCCTTGAAAGTGCATGGAACAAAGTCATCATCAGAGTTTGCCTGATCTGGATCAGTCACAGCAGACGAAGTGGTAGCCTTACCAGTACAAGGAACAAACTCGTCGTCCGATGCTGGAGGCTCTCGATCAACTTTCTTCTTTTTCAAACCAAAGCCGTAGGGGTTTTCCACAAAGTCATCGTCTGAAATTTCATACCGACCATGTCGTCTACTCCATTCCCCCATCTTACATGTCACACAATTCCGGGAATCACGGCATACGGGCCAGTTGTTCTTTTCCCCCTCGTTTTTAACTCGATCACTAATAGACACTCCTCTCGCTACGCCACGATCTCGGTTGCTCGCTTTCTTACCTCGTTTGTTACTGTCCATACCTCTACTAGCCTCAAAATGACTCAAAATCGTCTCTCTTTCGGTTCTGGAAATTGGGGAATGAATACTGCTCAGGAGAGAGAAAAACCCCTTTTATAGGGGTTTTATTGCGGACCGCCCAGCCGCTGGGCGGTCTGGTGGGGAAAGTGAACAGCCAAGTGGACGGGCAGTTGGGGTAGATTTAAAAATAAGTTTGGGGTGGGGGCATATTTGATAATTTGTTTTCTTTTTGGGGTATTAATAAAAATATCGGGTTTCTCTCTTAACCCGTTCTCGCGAATTCCTTCTCTCCCGAGTCCGTATCCTCTAAAGTAACCCAATTTTTTAGATTTGATACGGACCGTCCGATCAGAAATTCGGACCAATCCGACTCGTAGTGGAACGCAAGGGCTCCTTTAATAAAAAATTCGTGTTAGAGCAGATCGGACGGTCCGGATCAAAACTAAAAAATTGAGTTACTTTAGGGATCGGAATTCTTCTCTCCCCTCCGGTGGTTCAGTTTTCCAGATGGAAGCACTGAGGAGGCTGGAGAAAGTGCAGATTATGCTTTCTTTCATCTACTCTCATGGCCTCTCCTCTGTCCTCCGTCTCCACTCCGATAGCATTCTCTCTGATCTCCTTCTCTTCTTCGTATTTCTCTCACCGTTTTAACCCCAATTTTTTTTTCCTTAGAAATGACATTTTGCTTCCTTTGCCTCAATTGCCATCAAATTTTACTGAATTTGTTTTTCCTTGTACTATAGGAAGTTTTATGTATGAATGCTGCTCAAAATGGCAAAGTAAAAGGGATGCACTTAAGGTGTTCGAGGAAATGCTAATGAAGTTTGTACTTTCTTTCGTCGTATGTAGGTGCAGCCTTGTGGCATGCTAAGCATAGAGAAGTAGTACTAACTGGCACTAGACTTTCTGAATAAGGCAAATTTAATCCAATTTTCAAAGGTGTCCAAAATTCCAAATCCAATTTCAACTGTTGATTCTGTAATTATGATTCAGTTTCCCTCAATTCTAAAAATTTCTGCTGGGTTAATTGTAACCTATTATTCTGAAATTGAATTCTTGATTAAGCGGGACCATATGAACAAGCATCAACAGCCCTTCTTTTACCCACAATTCTCCAATTCAGCACAAAATGAACCTCAGACTTAGCCTCAATTTTTTGGAATATCTTTTTATTCTTTCTTTGTTCTTATGAAACTGGTTACTCCTGAAGTCATTGAAGAGTTAAGGTGCATTGAATTTTGATGCCATTTCAATCTGGTAGGGAATTGATTGAACCGGTGTTTTAGGTTTGAGTACAGGTCGTAGAGGTGGGAGCAGGCAGGTCTGATCTGGTCGGATGCGGTCCCAATAGGGTTTCTGGTCAAGACAGGCTGTGGATTCATGTAAGGTCGTTATCTGACATTTCTCTATCAATGTGCCCAGCAAGCATGAGCTGAATCAAAGCAGGTCAGGGCTTTTGTTTGAGTTAGCCAAATTGGTTTCACGTCAAAATATTACTGGTGTGATTGGTCATGAAATTATCTTTTTTTTTTTTGGTGGGGTTAGACTTCATTATTGTGAAGTCATATCGGAGACTGATTTTGATTTACTTCAGGTTGATATTGGTTTTGTTGACTGATCTAAGAAATCTTCGTTTTAATTAACCACTGGGCAATGGCATTGGTTTATTGACTTTTGATTTGATCTCATATATAAGATAAAGTGCATTACTGATGCTGAAAAGAGTTATGACGCCTTATTGTTGAGAGTTATGTAATAGATTAGTCAAAGGGCAATTATGTAATAGGTTAGGGACCTATGTGTAAGATGTGTACTCCATATAACTCCTAGGGGTGAATTAATCAAATTAATCCTTTTTCCAAAATCAATATTTATCAAGAAAACTAGATCCTACTTTATTGTTGAATTACTGCGAAAGATGTGAAGAGGCAACAAAAGAATGTAAAATTTGCAGAAGGAAAGACTAATCAGTGGAATTTTTTACTTTGTTCTGATTTTTAAAGCAGCATTAATTACCGATCGAATTAATCTTTAAGATGCCAGATAAAGTTAATTTTCTAGGAAGGAATATTTTGAAGAAACACATATAGTGCATAAGTAACATGCATAAAGAGAAGTATACAAGTTAAATAGCTAGATGTCATTCAGAATTACTGAAAGCATACGTCAATTTACATAAAAACC